>APFE030375661.1:0-97210 GCA_000404065.3 Pinus taeda | reverse complement strand
CTATAACTAAATCGACCTCAGCCTTGATTAAGTAGAGTGCAAATCAGTAGATTGGTGAGACTAATAATTGTGTGTTCTCCTCTTACTACAACCTTGTTTCTGCTTTTGAAATTGAGCATATCCAGTGCGTGATTATCTTTGAAATAAAAAGACTTCGTCGGGTTGATAATTTATGTGGAGCTTGAATTGCGAAGCAATTAAAGCGACCAACAATTACGAATCATGCGAAGGTCATGTCACAATATAATTCGTTCCCCCCTTGGCTTAATTACGATAGTCGACCTCTACTGTCAATAGTCGTGTTAAGTTTCCATAATTACAAAATAAAACGAGTTCAATATTACATTTTTGATGACATACTTGGGTGACATGGGGAAAAGTAATGGGCGGCACGATGTCGAATCATACTCGGGCAGCGAGGCGTGCGAACTTACTTCTGATGATGAGAATCATGGTGATGTTTTGCTATTTATTTCAATAAAATATCTCGTTTATTTATGAAAAGTCATCGACTGTTATAGGTGTAACAAAAACGACGACTGATATATATTAATTTAATTTCTACAAAGAGATAAAGAAGAAAACATCGTGTAACAACAATTATCAAATGATATGCTTTGAAATAACAAATGTTGTTACATAGTGAGTAACAACCGCCACCAGGTGGTTTTTAACTTCTACAAAAGTTTTTATCTACACCTGAGAAAGGTTTTAATAGCCAAATTGTTATTATTATTGTTACACTTTGTTTTTGGAAGGAGTTTGAAGGTTTAACAGCTACCAGCAGGTGGTTTTCAGCTGTTACACTCATTGGAAAAATTAATTTTTTTTGCAGCACAAGGGGGCTTTCCCATGTTCCCATAGTTTATAGATCCGAATTTGTGACAATGTTGACAAACGAATCCTTCGAGGTAGGTTTTTGATACAATTGAGGACTTTGCCCATTTGAAAGTAATGGTGTGCTTGCACTGTCAATGGTCACCAAATTTATAGTCCCATTGTCAAATATTTTATCTACCTCATAAGGACCTAGCCATTTGGTGCAAATCTTACCCTTGAAGTCTTTAAACCTTGAGTCATATAAGAGAGCCCAATCTCCTTTTTGGAATTGTTTTTTCTTTTTAAATCTGTCATGCCACTTAGCTCTCTACTGTTGGATAATCTCTATTTTCTAGATAGTAACCAATTGTTTCTGCTCCAATTCATTGAGCTAGTTCAATCTCTGCCTTTGTGCTATAGCCAAATCCAAATTGACCTATAATGTTGTCCTTAGTGTCTTAATTTAAAATTCAATGGGGAATAAAGGGTTCTTTCCATACACAAGTTCATACGGTGAGAATCTAGTAGTCTTCCTTCAGTCCTGTATACCCATAACACTTCTAGAAGTTTGTCAGCCCAATTTCTTCAATGATTGGCCACAGTCTTAGTAAGGATCCCCTGAATGACTTTGTTAGTGCTTTCTATTTGGCCATTTGATTATGTATGATAAGGCGTTGTGATTTTGTGATGGATCTTATATTTCTCAACCAACTCTGGGATCTTATGAGATGTGAACTGGGGCCCTCCGTCTATGACTATTTCCCTGGGTATGCCAAACCAAACAGAGATATATTCAAATAGAAAGTATAAGATAGCCTACTCTGTGGCTTTGGTTAATGCCTTCGCCTCAACCCATTTTGTGACATTATAATACAGTCCAAGATGTAGGATCTCTATCTAGATGAAGGATTGATTGGTCCCACAAAATCTAGAGCCCACTTCTCAAAAGGTTCTATGACGATCTAGGGCTGTAACGACATCTCATATGATTGTAGTGGTTGGCCCATCCTTTGATAACTATGACATCCCTTCACAAAATTCTCGGCATCCTGAAATATTGTCGGCCAGTAGTACCCTATTGAAAGGACTTTGTATCATGTCCATTTGTCTGAGAAGTGTCCTCCATAAGGTTCCTCATGGCAGGCTTTAAGGATATCAAAGACCTCATCCTCTCTAACACAACGCCTAATCTGGAAATCAGGTCCAGTGTGGTAGAGGTTCCCATCTATCCAAGTATATGTAACACTTTGTTGTATGATTTTCTTTTTCTCCTTAGAGGACAAATACTGTGGAAACTTCCCTACAACAAGATAATTGGCTATATCTGCATACCAAGGTGAGTAAGTAGAAATAGCAAAAAGATATTCATCAGGGAAAGAATCTTTAGTAGGAGTGCAACTGTCATCAATAGTTACCCTAGAAATAAAGTCAGCTACTACATTATCTTTTCCAGGCTTATCTACAATAGTGATATCAATTTCTTGTAACAACAATAAACAACGTGTAATCCTACCATTTGTAATTGGCTTATTCATTAAAAAACGAATGGCAAAATGGTCATTGTGTGCAAATAATTGATACCCGGTGATCTAATGCCAAAATTTATTGATGGCATCCATGACTACTAAGAAATCCTTCTCGGTCACTGTGTAGTTTATCTCAACTTGAGTTAGATTTTTACTTATGTAGTAAAGAGCGTAAGGTTTCTTATCCTCTAGTTCACCCAGAACAACACCTACAACAATATTCGATACATCCGTAGCTATGTGAAATGGAAGTTCCTAATTAGGTGCAAAACAGGAGCTGTTGATACACAACATTTTAGCTTTAAGAAGGACTGCTCACACTTCCTTGTCGACAAGAAATCCTTCATAAGAAAGGAAAATAATGGCGATGCAATTCTTGAAAAAATTTCTATAAATCTTCTGTAATATCCTGCATGCTCCAATAAACTATGTACCTCTTTCTGTGTTTTGGGGGTTGGAATTTTTAAAATTACCTCTATTTTTCCAGGGCCTACCTTGATTCCGTCAGCAAAAATGTAATGTCCAAGCATGATCCCTTCGGTCATCATCATGTGACATTTCTCAGTGCTCAAGGCAACATTAGTTTGTACACACTGTTCTAGCACTTTTTCCAAATTGACTAACGTTGTTGCAAAAGCATCTCCATAAGGTGTGAAATCATCCATGAAGATTTCCAGATAGTCATTCAATAAGCTAGAAAAAATTCTTAGTATTACCCTTTGAAAGGTTGCTGGCACATTATAGAGCCCAAAAGGCAGTACTTTGTATGCATAGGTTCCCCGAGGACAAGTAAAGGTCATTTTATCCTGGTCTTCTAAGGCAATTTGTATCTGATTGTAGCCACTAAATCCATCCAAAAATGAAAAGAATTTATTTCCAGAGAGAGTATTAAGGACCTGATCTATAAATGGTAATGGAAGATGGTCCTTCTGAGTGGCCTTGTTGAGTTCTCTATAATCAACATAGACTCTCCACTTTCCATTCCTTTTAGGAACGATGATAAGCAGTGACACCCATTGACTGTCAGATATTGGATAAATAAAATTATCAATCAGGAGTTTCTATAGTTCTTCTTTCACCACTTCTTTTAGTGTAGGGTTCATGCGGTGCTATGGCTGTCTAACTAGTTTGTAGCCATCCTTCAAATAAATATGGTGAGTGCATAGGTTAGGGTGGACCCATTTCATATCCATATAATCCCATGCAAATGCCTTTTTATACTTCTATAACAACTGTAACAGTTGTTGGTTCTATTTAGCAGTCAAATTGGGATTAACATTTAAAAACTTTCCAGATTCAATCTCAATTGGATTGCTAGCAATATTCAAAGCGGTTCTCATTTGTTCAAAATCTATATCTTCTACCTCTTCCTCTTCATTTTCATTTTTAATAGAAGAAACAAAAAGTGATATACTAATAAAACCATTAATAAAATCATCTTCTGTCTCATATTTGAAATATTGGGCTTGCCCCAGAGTGAGGAGTGGCAGGAAAAGATCTAACTCAGGGTCAAACTCATCCCACCAAGGGTTGTACATATCCATATTTGGTTTTGGGGGATAAATATTAAGGTTCTGTGTTTCCTGGCCATCCGAGATCACCATGGATCCCATCCTGCAGCCTATAAACGCATCTGCAGTGGCCAACCAAGGTCTCCCTCGGATCAAAGGATGCCCCCCCAAATTGGATTTGGGCTGAAGGATAAGGAAATTAGCTGGATATCTCTAGGATGCTATCGTAATCATTATATCTTCTAACATCCCCTTAGGTTTAACACAGAACCTGTCTGCCAATTCCAGCACAGTAGGAGTGTGTCTGAGCCCCTATAGCTCGAGAGAGATAAATATATCTTTTGTCATTACATTAATGACAACCCCAATATCAATCAATGTATTGGCTATGGTCTGATAATTAATGTAGATAGTGACTATAGGATTTCCTGGATCTTTGTACTTAGTAAGGAGAGGCTGAGTAGACATTAATTCAGATAACTTTCCCTTCACATGTATGGTAGCAGGGTCTTTAGGATTACTCCCAGGCTTCTTGATGCACAAATCTCTCATTGTATTGGCATAGATGGGTACTTCTTTAAGGGCTTGTAAAAGAGGAATTCGTACATAAAAAATTTGCAACTCCTTAAGAAAATCAGATTCAGGTTGTGAAGTCATCCTAGGTTTGGCCAGTCTCTGAGGGTATAGGGGGTCCTGTGTAAAAATAGTTTGATCTAATGTTACAGGTGTATCAGCCTCCCCCGAAATAGCTGTTACAGATGTAACAGTTCTTCACTGGTCGACTGTCAAAGATGTAACAAGTTCCTCTATATCAGTTGTTGTAGGTGCAGTAGCCACCTCATAGCCTTCGGCTTCTCCTCTGGATGGTTCACAATCCTCCTCTATAATCATAAGGGAGTGCCTAGGGTTAATTACTGTGCCCGATCGCAATTGAATTTCATTAAGTTCCACGGGGGTAATAAGGTAGTTCTGGAAGGTCGTAGGAGCCTCTATGCCCTAAGCTAATTTATTGTTTAGGTTTGGGTTTGGTTATAAGGGTAGTTGGGGTCGCACATGTGGTGGAGGGGCAAGAGCTTGGAAAGGAGGTAACTGCAACTGTTGCTGCATGGGTGATGCAGGTAGAGCTAAATTCTAAGCATTTCCTCTCGAGTTTTGGTTCCATGGGTATGGTTGGGATTGAGGATATTGGATAGGAGGAGATGGAGACTATTGGTTCTAGGGTGAAGGAAACTGTGCTGAAGGAGGGGAATAATATTTCCATCGATAATGTTCGTTATTATATGAATTGTTCCATGAATTGAAAGAAGAAAAGTCTTGAGACATACTTGGAGGTTGCGGCTACCATGGCCTTCTTGGCTACATCTCTCCACTTGATTCTCTGAGTACTGCCTTTAGTATAGGAAGCTCTAGACACTTCTCTGTCAAATGCTCCAGCTCACAGACATTATGTAGGCTGATGTTGTTCAATTCCTATTCCCTGTAAGGATGTTTCTTCTGACAAGTCGGAAAGAACACGACTAGGAGTTTATCATCTTTTTCTTGTGTTTTTTTATCTGTTTTAATGTTATCTAGGATGAGAGAGTATTGAGGATATCGTTCTTGAAATTTTTGAACAAATTCCTAAACTCTGTTGTGGTTACTCCTTCGCCTGTAGATTTTGCATGCGAACAGAGGCATCCCAAATTGCACTAGTTCCTTTGGATGATCCTTGAGAGCATCACAGGCAGAGATTGATAATTTCAGCAAATGGATCTTGTGATATATCCCCTTTTCCTAATAGGGTTAGGGTGTTAAGGCAATCATCCCTCATTCCTCTGATGAATATAGTCTTCAAGATTTTCGGGTCTATATCTTTATACTTAGATCTCTACAGGTTGTAGTGGAATTGTTCCACATAATATTCCAGGCTTTCATCCTCCTTTTGTGTCATTCTAAATATCTCTTCCCTTAAGTCCTTGGTCCTACAATAGTCCTAGTATTTTGAAAAGAACGTCTCCTTCATAGCATTCCACGTTGAAATGGAAGAGGGTCCTGTTAGTGTCAGTGTTTGCAGCCTTCCTTCAGTGATCAAACATGCTCTTACAAAGTGATTTTAAGGTGTCAAGGTCAAATTTTGTCATTTCAATAAGTCTTCAAGCAAAATTTGGTCACTAGGCATTAGGTCTAGGGTTTGTTTTCACTCTTTTCAAAATTGTCCAAATGTCGGTCCATGTCACCATTCATCTGAGTGTACCACCATTCAGAGGGTTGTCATCATCATGTCAAAGTTCCATTGGGTCATTTTACAGCTTGTTCATGCCTCAGTTGTGCCTAGATAAGGTTCATTTCCCTCTCCTAGGGTTTTGAAGACAATTTCTCTTGGATGGCCAAATCATCAGCAAAACTTGTATCCAGATGTTCACACACCTTCCCCTATCCTTCATTTACCTTATTAAACACTTCCCATCACTGAGATCCCCCAAATTCCTCATTTTTCTACAAACCCTAGTTTCTTGCTACAACCTAGAAATTTTCTAGGTTGGGCCTGTGTTTTGCCATTTTGGACCCCTTCCCCTCACTCAATATTTTATATTCCACTTTCCCCTACTTCCTAACATCCCTCCCTACTTCCAAAAATTTCCCCAAGAATTTAGAAGCCCCGTATCCCCTTCATTTCGCTTCATTTCGACAAAATTCCTTGTTTCACACATCGGGATAGGTTTCACTAAAATGATGTTTCTGAGAAATAAAAGATGAATTTTGGAAAATGGAGAGATGTTTTCATCCAAAATAGGCCAATAAAGACAAACCTCCTTCACTTTTTACACAGGTGTCGTGGTTTTATAGAACTGTCAAAAATACAATCGCCTCGGGAGAATTGATGCACCTCTGAAGTGACCTTGGGAAAATCAAGTTTTCTCCTAGATTGGTTGGCCAAATAACTTTCTTGACGATTCAAAGGATAACTAGACAAAAATATATTTCCAATTAACTATCATGAGCTCAATTTGGAGTTGAGGAAGGCATTCAAAAGTTGACTGCAACAGCACTCTGCCTTGAGGCAGCCTCATTTGGCACATTTTGACCAGTCTTGGGAGATTTGATTTTTGACAAGGAAAGTGAACTGCAAATTAAAAAATTCTAGTTTTTTTGGAAAGTAGACTCAAATATCTTTCCAACGAGCTATCCTGCACCCAATGTTGACACAGGGAAGGCCTCCAAAAGCCTCCTGCAAAATGCACTATGTGGCGCGCAACCCATACAGAAGGCGTGCGACGCATTAGGTGCGTGCGGCGCACTGGGCTCCATTTGCCAGTGTAAATTTACACATGCGCAGCGCATAGGGAGCGCGCAGCGCACTGGGTAAGCGCGTGGCGCATATAGATCAGAACCAAGAAATTTTCACTCCTTCGTCCAGATTCGTGCCAAATTACCTCCATCAACTAGCAAGTAGGTTCTTTATGTTTGCTCAGTGAATTTTAGACATGATTATGGTGTTTTGAATGTGGAGAAACAAGTGTGAAATGTAAAACCCTATGTTTATTGCCAAATTCACTTCTTAGGGTTTGAAACAAATATTAGGGACTGTGTCGAGGTTTTTCAAACTTGTGCTATTGATATATGCCTATGTCATCAATTTTCAGTGGTGTCCATGCTCATTATTAACCTCAGCCTCACACTCTCTCTTTGCCATTACTTCTCTGTTGTCATTGTTATGGCCATTGCCATTTTCACACTACTTTTCCATGCAAACTTAGTTGAAAAAACTATTTCATTGTGGATTTCCTATGATACTTTGATACACATGTGACACATTTGAGGAGTAAAGCATACACTGAAATTTTTGCCTTCACTACACGTATATCAACATACATATTACAGACATCTTGTTTTCAAAGCCATGTCAGAAACGGATTCAGTTTATGAGCAAGGATATGAGCAGGACAGTGACTAAACCGTTGAGGTTGATGTACTGAGATGGAGCATAGCAGTGCACCAGTACTGGTAACATATCAGAGAGGCCACAGAGCTTTGTTTGCAGCATCACGACGAGTACTATCTCCAACCAGGGTGGAAGGGGTCTCGTTGACTTGATCAGCAGCGCGAGTACTATCTTCACATGGCGTGGAAGGGGTCTCGCCTTCTTCATCAGCGTAGGTACATTCATAGGATCAGAATAGAGACAAAGACATGCTTCGTCATATGAAAAATCATTATTGGGCTCGTATGCATGTCTGTAAAGCAAAAATGAAGATTCTAAAGAGGCGGTTGAGCAGAGCACTAAAACGGCGGAAAAACCCTGATCCACTCCAAATTTTGGCTGAGGCTTCATTGGCTGGACATAATACATGATGGAGGGTCCTCGATTCGAATTTGAGCAATTTCGGAGAAATCTTTGTCATTTTGAAAAATTTTGGCTTAAAAACAGGTTTTTCAGCTCAACGCGTAGCGCGTCGACGCGCGCACTTATGATTGGGACACTTGCTGGAGGAAAACTTTATAGTTTTGGATTTTTCATGGTAAGTTATGCATGCTCTAGTATGGCCAAGGCATTTCATCAAATTCTGGATGATCAAAAGGCCCAAAAACACCATGAAAACCACCTTGCTGCCACCTTTTGCACCAGCAGGAATTACTTCTGGGAGAATGAAGTTTTGTAGGGGCAAATGAGCTCCAAATTTGGAAATTCCACTTGGGTTGGATAGTCAACATCTAGGGATTTCCAACGAGCTATCATGAGCTCAATTTGGATGCTGAGAAGTTCCCCAAAATCAGGCTAAAAGGCGCGCGACGCATAGAGCTCAGGCGCGCGGCGCATTGAGATTTTTGGTCAAATTTTCACTGTTCAGCTCAAAAATTCGCCCAGTTTTGACCAGTTTTGTTTCTTGATACTACTCTTGACTTTTCATGATGTAATTTAATAACTATGATGTAATTTTGGCACATTTTTACTTGTTCTAGAGGATTCATTCACTAAAAGGTGAAAATTAAATGAATGAATCAGTTTCCTAGCATCTAGGGGTAAGTTGTTTGACTACCTAGATTTTAGTTCCTTACAGCTCCTAGAATGATGAGATCGACCCCTAGAGGCAAGGAAAGGGGTTTAGGATGGTCTATATGATGTAATTTCTCAATCATTTTCAGAGGTTGGAGAGGTTGGACTCTTGGGAAAGGCTTTGGCATACTATTGTACATATTTTCTCTGCATTTTTGGCTAAGGAAAGACCAGGGGTTTGCAGCACTGTTTGGGATCCATGTGGCTTTATGTTTTGATGGTGTGCTTCTTTCAGTAATTCTAAGTTGTTACGTGTATCATTTTCCTTCTTTCATCTTCTACAATTGAACAAATGAAGTGTTAAGGTAGAATCCATCGATGGTTATGCTCTACCTTTAAGTTTGTTTGATTTTCCATGTTTTCATCTGTTTAAGGAGAATCCTTGAAAGCTTCTTGCTCTCCTTAGCTCCTCACCAGTCTGATCTACCCATTCATTCCCTTTGAAAGCATCAAGAGGATCGCCTACCTTTCCCCTAATAGACCTCTGCAAAAACTGTGCCTCATCCCCAAGCCCAAATTTGCCTTTCTTTGTTTCAACACAAAAACTCCTAAAAACTCAAATCGAACCTTTGTACTGCATATCTAGCCTAAAATTAGCTTTTGTTTTAGTCATCTCGAAGCCTCATCAATTATCTTTGCCGAGATTGACCCGGAGAGAGCCCTCTCCTGTCCTCGTAGGGCTAGCTACGAGGCTGAGCATGGTTTGATGTAGCCTTGAGTTTTACCTTATTTCAGCCTAAGGTAGATTTGAGCGCTAACAGGAAACTCATCCATGCAGAAGGAATTATCTCCTTCATGATTGCATAGTTATTTCAGAGGTTAGTGATCTGTGTGTGAGGTAATTACACACAGGTGACAGCATTGGACCCCAGGAGAAACTGCGCAAGGAAATAGGAGGCTTGGAGGACAGAGGAGATGGTTTGTGAGAAGCCTTTAACTGTCTATGAGCAGCAAAGGGATTGTACTGAGAGCTGGATAGCTTGTGAGCTAAAGCTTTGTGTAATCCTGAGATATTTCCACTTGTATGATAATACAGATAGCGAGGTTTTTAGCTTAATCTTTCCCCAAAGTATTCTTCTGTGTTTCATGTGTATGATTTCTTCTTCTCTGTTATATGTATTCTGATTGATCTAGCTCAAATTGATTAAGCTTCCACAAAGGTTGATTGTACAAGTAGATCTAGTATTTTTCTTTATTATATTGCATTATCTGGTGATCTAAAGTGGGAATTTCTGTAGAAATTAAAGTGGATTTGTTGTAGGTTGTATCTCTTCATTTTTATATGTAATATAAAAGGAAGGACTGGTTGTTTCTTTGTGGGTGTAACCCAAATTGGGTAAACCATGTATATTTGTGTCTCTCTTGTTTTATGTGTTTATGTATTTGTGTTTCTGCAATATTTTTTGTATTTCATTGCTCCGTTAATTAATTTCTAACAGAAGAAAATACCCTTCCTCAACTCATTCTTGTTGCATGGTTGGTTACCACAAATCCTCTTGGGTCAACCATCTCTTGAACAGTTTTATGTTCTGCTCAACCAACCTTTCGAATAGTTAAAAAACAATAGGTAAGACCAATTGTTCCCTCCTCCAAATGGCCAACAACTTAGACTGCAACTCCCTGCAATCACAACCTCTCATAACTGAAGACAAAATGGACAACATGTTTATTTTGATTGTGTTAAGATGATGTTTCCAAATGTTGAATAATCATTGGAACATTTGGAAAATCAGGTCATCGCACTTCAGATAAAACATGATGTCGTATGTTCTAACCATGGTCATGACTTCTAGAATATCAAGCTTCCTCCCAAAGGTAGGACCCTCATTTTTATCCAAGTCTTGAAAGGTCTCTACTATCATTTTGGAGACTCTCCTCATGTGCCATCATTGTAAGGAGGTATAGGTGCAGTCAACACCATTATACTACTAAGATAGGAGGCAACCAAAAGTTTGACCCCTTCACAAGGGTGCTCCAAATACTCGTGTTGTACTAAGGCAAGCATGGTTGGTTTTAGAGCCCAAATCGGGCTCTTCCCACCTAACTTATCCACCTTAGAAAGGAGTGAATCAATTTCTTCTAATTTGAAAAGGGATTTTACTGCAAACCCTAAAAATTTCAAATGTCTGCCAAGGGAAAAAAGTTTGTAGCTCATCTCATGCTCTTCCTTGGGTTGTTCCAACTATAGAATGGCACACATCCCCATTGAAAAGGGTCTATTGTTTGTTGCTGCTAGGTTATTAATAGATTTTATGAAGGTCTCAGCCATGTTTAACTTAATGATGACAAGTGCGATGGTGATAATGAGGTCACCTTTTTTTTAGTTTCAAGGGATGTCTTCAGTGTGAAGTTCTTCAAACATGTGTAAGGTACACTTTTGTGGGTATTGTTTTCTTGATTGTTTAGTTTTTGAACATAGATATACAATGCATAAGTATAAAATATCATATCATGTTTCGCAAATAATTGTTGCACATTTCCTTTACTACAAGTCGGAAGATGCACAAACCATATAATAGCTTTATAATGGAGTTATATAGTATAAATGTCACAAGAAAGTAACCTGATATGTAGTACAAGATGGTAGCCTCAATGCCATGCTTATATTTGGGGTTTTATTTGACAATTTTGCACAAAAGGAAACAACCCTTCCATTTATTTGCCCAATAACTTCTACTGCAGCCACGAACTTGCCAGAGGACACTACAACATTGGATACATTAGCATCTCACTCTAACTAATATATGTCTTCAGCCATATAATGAATTATGGCCCATATTATGACTATGGTGTTGACCTTTGTAGTTTTCCAACTCAATCAACAAACCAAGAAGAGATTTAATATCAGTTTGACAATGAATCATAGACAACAAACAAGGTAAAGTTCCAGCTCCAAGAATTTCGTTGAATGTTGCTCCCACACAACAAGTTATCATGTCAAAATGACAATAGGATTTGACCCAGTTTAATGATGATACTTAGCTAGTAAATAGGGATTGATATCACTGTTAAAGACCCCTACATTGGCCCTTAGAGACAAACCAGGAATGTATCTCTCCTCTTCTACCCAACTCGTGTTACAACTGTGATTAAATGCATCCTTAATGGAGTCTCCAAAAACTCTTCTAATCACAGATCAGCACAATGTATAGTAGCTAGATCCAATATTTAATTACCAACAGCACTCCTACAAAATCAATGTATACCTTCACACTTTCCTTATTCAACAAGTCAATCCGTGTGTAGGATCCATACAATACTTATGCCAATCACAAACACTCACCCTCTATCCAATGTTGTTGCAATTGATTAATTGAATTGGCCTGAGATATTCACCAAATCTCTACGTAGACAATAAATCAGACTCATTGTACATATTACAAAGGTACACACTGCAATATCGTACTTTGTTGGAAAATGTGTTTGTATATTCGATTGGCCTCCAAATTGTTCATCAACAATACTCTGCACAAGAATTCACAAATTTCTTCTATTACTAGTATGCACATAGGTGCACATGGCCACTTACTACTAGCAAACTCAAATTGACTCCAAACACATGCATAGCTTCAGAATTTAAAGAATGTGACCTCTAAATCCATGCACTATCTGCAAATTATTATCTTCATTCTCTACTCATCCCAATTTCCACCACCCTTCAATTATAGCTACACTCAATCTGATCTTACTGCAATGATCTTGTTTAGACACAGATTGTCTTGTAACACATTACTTCGATTGATTGTGTTGATGATTTTGTCAACTAGTATCATCCTTAGATCATATCCCCATGAGCATTACAAGATTAGGTATTCTCAACCACAGAGATTGGTCAACATATAGATTGCTCATAGATTCCAACAGGATCAAATTCAATTGTTACACGACCACACTCCAAAATTCTACTTACTAGTGCATTTTGCAAGGCTAAAACAGATGTCACCTATAGTCAAATTTGATGGAATTTAAAATCCAATTGCTTCATAGCATATTATTATTGGGATAGAAATGCCTTCGATTTGTGTTGTCAATCACCTCGAATCCATGAACACAAGTCGCATCTAATTTCTCTCGTTGTTGAGAATAGACCCACAATTTACCTGTGCATGCCCAGTCATGTCCTAACTCTCTCTCAGCGTGATCAACTTGGTTTGATTATTAGATAGGCTTGTCCAAACTTGCCTTATGACAACCAAAGTTTTGCAACTTGATTTTTTTATTCATGGCTTCATAATCCAATCGTACTTAAGAACGAGCCCTCATAAATTTTCAGTGGGATACTCTATGTGCTACACTAAATTTTGTGACGTTCAAACCGTGCACAAAAATCATTGAACAATGTGTTGATCAGCAAAACTTCCATAAAATAATGCACACATAATTGCATAAACTGATACAAACATCCAATTTCATCGCTCCATCCAACATAGTAATATTCCTAGTGGTCGTGCCCTTGAATAATTGATTTCGGCCCATGAATTTTCTGAACTGAATTAGCCTCCAACACTTGAAAATTTGACTCCTCCACTTGCACTGGAAACTCAGCACTTCAAAAAATTCACTAAGTGATGTGTAGCTCTTGACTTGGGCAAATTTAGAGCTCTATCCCAATAGTGAATTTGTCTTCAAATCAATAGACAAGAATTTAGCTTCAATAAAATAATGTTTTTGTCCCTTGCAACAATTGATAAATATGGCCCTGCAATTCATCAAAGAAACCCTCAGGCTAGCACAAACACTTGCTTTGATACCACTGTAATATCCCAAAAGGAAAAATTTGGCAAATTCTCGAAATTTAACTCAACATAATGCTTCATATAAAAGTTTCATCCATCCAATAAAATGCAACAAACAAAATACGACAACTGATAAATGGAAATAAACTCAGCTCTATTATATTAACTGGATAGGGTATACATGTTGATACAAATGGAATAGCTAAGATAAATAATCTGGCCACCAAAATAATCTACTCCAATGATGAAACCGGGCCACCAAAACTAAACTAAATATCAATAAGTTGGAGCCTATGAATTCACCAAGGGAAGAGTTGGGTTCTCACCCACTCTTGCTAGATCACCTGAGGCTTCTAGTCTTAGGGATACAACTAAAGCTAGGAACTCTTGGGTCTCCAATCCTCTCCAGAAGAAAATAAATGCTCAACTCCAAGATGTCTCCAAATGGTCTCCTCCTCCTCTTTTATTGATATGATGGACCCCTCTAGAAGCCTTTATTTTACTATTATTTTAATCACTTGGTACCTTTTCCCACCTTTTATTTTAATTAAAATACATTTTTAATTTCAGAAAATAGTAAATTGGCCACCATCCCTCCTTAAGACACTGAAAGTCCCTTCTCACTATAAATCTTCTCGTTTCGGTTCCAATGAGCTATTACACTAAGGTGTTTTCTCAAGTATTCCTTGTGGGATGCCACCTTAAATGTAATTAATTGAGTTAGACTTAATAATAACCTTGTCTTATGGGAATTATCAGAATGCAACAAAATGAAAAGCAAGTTGTGTGAAACTGATCCTCATGATGGAATGTGGGAAGAGAAATCCTCCAAACCCCATAAAGCTTCTTTAGAAGCCCTCGGGCCCGCCTATGGAGTAAACCTACTCCTATGACCTAGCTACCTCCAACCCTGGAAGTCCATCTTGACCACATCATAAGGGAAACTAGAAAAAGGAACATCACAATATATATCCTTTGGTTTTTGTTGAAAAATAAAATCCCCAATAGGGATAAAGGCTGAAGGGGTGGGGGGAATAAGATTATCACTTTAGGGAGTTGAAAATAAACTAATCTTCATGAGAACAAAATATGAAGACGTCAATTTTGTTTCTAATGCTAAATATTTTTCCCTCTAAATATGCCCTGAAACTTCTTACTCACAATCCTTAATCCCATTCTCAACCTCTAGTAACTCACACAACACAACAATTATTTTGATAATGATAGTGATACATGTTGACCACAGGGGTATGGTAATTCCAAATCAATTCCCCACATAGTGAAACCCTATGAATTGTTTAGAAAATTTTTGAATTCTACATAGGGCATACACCTTAACTAACCACACACACAAGTAGAATCAAGATTATAACACTAGTGTCTTTACATGATTAAAAACCTATATGAGGGGAAATATTCTATAGACCTAGCTAACGCAACCACTTGAGGAAATTTGGTGATGCAAAATATGTTTTTGTCCATAAGAGAGTTTCTCATAATCAATCATTAGCAAATAAGCCAACCAATCAAGTGTTAAGCCACAAATCAATAGTCTTTAGTATTAAAGAGAATATAAGTGGTTGGATCACTCTATGTTTAGAACATATCAGGTTGTTGGATTACATAACTACAAATGCATACTAAAGAAAAATATTGTTACCTAAAGACACATTAGAAAAGATTGATCTTAACTAATGTGTCTAAACATCCTAGCACCCCCTTAAGAACAACCTAGGATAGGATTGAAGGATTTACAAATGTGACATGATAGGATAAGGAGGCATTGGATCCTAGCTCCTCTTAACAACAGCTACTTGAACTCCTAACATAGATTGAAGTTGGAAAACTTTGCTTCTATAAGAGGCTCTAAGAAATAGTTTGCAACCTAATCATTTGTCGAGCAAAATAACACTTCAAGAACATGATGGTGAATGAAATTTTTGATGAAGTGCATTTGTAGATCAAAGTATTTTTTGCGTTAATGTTGAATTAGAACTTTCACAAGCTTTATGGCACTCTAATTATCACACTAGAGGGTAGTTAGATGTTGTTCCTAGAATCCAATCTTTGAAAGGATATGTCAAAGCCACAATGATTCTTGAATTGCATTGACTATTTATCAATACTCTACTTCTTTTAAAGAAAGGCTAATAGCTTCTAGCTTCTTACAAGCCCAAGTGATAAGTTAAGAACCAAGAATAAACATGTAACGTGTAGTAGACTTCAAATCATTTGGGTCACCAAGCCAATTAGATTTAGTGAAACTAAGCAACAAAAGAATCCCCCATAAACTATAAAGTGTCCCAAACTGAATTGTACCCTGAATATAGCAAAGTATCATTTTCGTTGCTTTCTAATGGCTTTCATGGGGTGTTTGGATATACTAGGCAACAATATCAACAATAAAGGAAATTTCAAGACACATTTTAATCAATATAAGAGGCTACTTCCCCAATGTGGGTGTTGAAATATGTGCCAAGGAGGAGTGGCGAAGGTTAGTCACTCCATGCGTTAAATAGGGGGGCGTTGTGTCCAACTAACCCCACGTGTTAAATAGGGGGGTGTTGTGTCCAACTAACCCCATGCATTCACACAAGTCCAAGAGTTATGATGGCCCAGAGCATTAAACAGGGAGCATTCAGAATCACCTCATCTTCTCCATGTAGCTAGTGGTGCTCTACAATTATTTGGAGCTTTTGTTGTATATTTAGGCCGTTTGTGGGATTTTTCCTCCGCTATGCCCAAAATTATGGTAAGTGAAGTGAGGAAGGTTTAATCTCTCTTAGTATGACCTTCCAGTTTTCATTCTATATTATTGGTTTGACATTCTACAACTCTCAACAGTTCTTTCAGGTGAACATGGATGGTTTATGCATTTGAAGGTGAGATGGCATATGTTAGGTTTATTCTAGGTTCAACTGGAATTCATCTCTTCCAAGATCATTGGTAATACTTTTTCCTTGTGAAATTTCATATGGTGTTTTATTTTTAGTGTTGTCGTTCTTATTATCTAGTCCAAGAGGTTGTTTTTTATCATCTAGTTAGTGGTTATGGCTTGTTGCATCTTTAGTTGAAGTCATCCAACATTTATCCATCCCAAGGAGGGTTTTATAGATTTGGTTCCAATGCCTCTTTGCATCACTGATCTTTGGCTATAATATCCACCCCTACATTTGAAGCTCTTCACCTTGCTTGCTTCGTGTTGGTTTCCCCTCAGCTTTCAACCTTATGCCCTTCTCCTATCTCTTGTGTTTACTTTAATTGTGAACCTTTTTCTCTCTGTGACCATGTCACAAAAACACATGCACTCAAGGTGTGGGTTTGGTGGTCGAGGCCCCATTAACAAGCCTCAAGTCCAGTCTCAAGCTCAGTATGTAGCATATCTCTATCACTCGTCCAACCTCCTAAAAATTGAAGATGAAATCTATTTACTTGGGTCTCAAGCAGCTCGTGATAAGAATGCCCACTCCGACTCTGAGATTCAGACCATTATTTCTTATTAGATTTGAGACCCTTGACACACTAGGGACCGCATGAATCAATACTTGCACTCCATAATCTTGTAATGGAAAATGAAAATCATGATGGGCCATGTCATTTGGAAGAAGTAGGAAGACTGCAACAAAATCATCATTCACCTCAATGATATCCAATGGGTCCAAAAGCATTTTCAATTTTGTTTAGTTAGTCTAGAAGTACAATTGTCTCTTATCAATGTGTATTTATGTTGTTAAAGGCATACCACAACAGACTCGAGCAAACAGGATCTCACCCACGCAACTTCTTTTGAGGGAGGATGATATCCCAAGTCCACTTTGATTTTATATTTATGTTTTTTTAATTTAATTTTGCAGTTTCCTATGTTTTATATTTGTGACTTGTTTTTTATACCCAACTATTATTTTGTAACCTCTATGATGGAATTACGAGACATTTGTCATGGTCTAGATATAACTTTCTAGTATATTTATTATGGCTAATATTACTAAACATAAGAACTCTACAAGATCTTTATTATTGTTGGTCTAGTTTCAATTGTGGCAGGCCATGACAACAAATCTTCTATTTATGTATGACTAACTTATGATGAAAAGAGGAAAATTAACTATATATGTGTGTGTGTATGTGTGTAAGAGGCTACTAATTAACTAATGGTACAAAGCAATATTGACTTTGGGTGTAGCATAGATGGCAGCAAGTTTGACTCTCGATTGTAAGGGATAAGGTGTTAGGTTGGGAAAGAGAAATCCCTTCCTTGTATTGAATACTTAGAGGTTAATGAAAGAGTGCAAATATCCTAAGTCTGTCATGTCAATTTTCTTCTCAAGGATCAATTTCACATGGGTAAAAAGTTTAGGGTCACTACTAGTCAGGATAAGGTCATCAACATAAAGAAAATGGATTATAAGATGGATTTCTACTTTCTTGGTGTAGACATTATGGTTAGAATGACATCTAGAAAAATTGATGTCAATAAGAAATCTATCTATGTGAGGTGACAAGGGCTATAACAAGGTGGTTGGAATTCATTTTGGCTATAAGGGAAAAGGTTTTATTGTAGTTAATCCGTTAACTCGAGATAATTCTTTCGCAACCAATTAGGCCTTATGTCTTTCCTCACTTTCATCTAATGCATACTTAATTATATACACCCATGTTGATGATTTTTCTTCCCTTAAAAAGAGGTACATGACCCCAAGGATCGTTCACTATTAAGGAACAATGCTCTTCATTTGTTTCTATGTTTCAATCTAGATGGGAAAAACCTTTTGCAAATGTTTCCAAATAATGAGTCTCGTAAACTTGAGTCAAAAGAGAGAAGGCTTATTAGAATTATGGATGTCTATGAAATTGATACGTAGGATCATTGGTAAGATCATTAGTTGCTTCTCATGTTGAACAAACCCATGTGGGAAGCTATGGTGCTAGTGCAAGTTCATGTTTAATGGGTTCATATACAGGAAAGTGGGTAGGTGGAGGTGGATATTCATCCTGACTCTAAAGAAGAAACCAAAATAGGACTAGAAGGTGACTTAAATGTTGAATAAGGATCACAAACCAAGAGGTTTTCATCAAATTTAACATGTCCTATAATAATTAGTTCATTAGAATGAGGTTTAAGAGGTATATAACCTTTAACATCTTCAAAAGATCCAACAAAAATGCATGTCTCACTTTTAGGCTCGAATGTTTTTCTTTTCTCATAAGAAACTAAGCCCATGCTTCACCACCAAATACACAAAATTTCCTTACCTCTTGATCAATTTTAGTAAAGTCTTTGTGGGAATGTGATTTACTATGTAATTCGTGCAATTGATGGCTTTTGCCTAATAATCAAGACTTAGTCCCTTAGATTCGATCATACAATTTTCCATTTCCTTTCATGTGTGGTTCTTTCTTTTAACAAAATCATTATATTGTGTTGTATATGGAGAAATATGTGGAATTTGAATGCATGGTGCAATGCAATAATTTGTACATATCTTGTTAATATATTTGCCTCCATATGTGTTTTGGGTAGAATCACCCTAAGGTCTTGGGTTGGGAACCCCACAGAACAGAGGGCATACAACATAAAGAGACACACAAACAAGCAGTCCTAATACTTAAACAGTTAAGCTTGGTACAAAATGTCTTACCCGTAGGTCCTATGTTTGACTTCGTTCCCGTATGGTTCAAACCCTATGCTTCTTCCTTGCGCTTTAAGACCTGCAATTAGTTCAAGGCAAAGAATATACACCAAAAATAACTGAAAGCATGTTCATGATATCAAGGTTAGATCATATAAGTATGTAAGCAAATAAGCATTAATGTGAGATTTTATAAGCAAATCATGACATAAATTAATGCACAAAGACCATAATCATCAGGAACAAAACAACGCCTCTTTATTAATGTAAGCTAAAGAAAATATAGAAGAACTACAACCTAATTCATCTGCCGGCTCCAATCGAAACCGTCCTCTGGATCTGTCTTTCCCAGGCCTCAATAATCCTCCTCCATAAGTATACACAAGGATGTCATGAAGGGATGATGAACATCTCAAGAAGGAAACAAGGTTATCATATGACTGGGAGTGCAAAAGGCACAGGGATATCTTCATACATGATCAGGGATGTAATCGACTATAATATCAATATCTAATCCTTCCTCCTCTAGGCATTCCCATGGAGATGTATTTATACTTCTCCAAATTAGTTTTTTCAGTTTGGAAACAGTTGGGCCACAGGCTATAGTAGGTGGGTATCTGGTCAAACCCGTAAACCCACCCGAATTAAGGGAGATTATATATTTTTTAATGTTTTAACACATATATGTGGGTTGGGTATAGGCTAACCTGCGTGTACACGCACTTTAGATAGGGCATAATCACATATGGGATTTAAAACATTGTTTTTTAGAAAATGGACCAAGTTTGGTAGGGAAGGGTTGCCCTAGGCCATATCATAGAGCATCAAATCTACCAAGGGTGGTAAATGGTGCTATAACAGATGCCCCCTAATATATGAGGTCAAAAGGGGTACATGATGGCCGAAATGTATTAAGTGTATAGAAAGAATCATGCAAGGACCTGAGAGGAGTTCACCAAATTTCAACCTGCCAATCCAGAGGAAGAGATCATAAAGAAATTTGTTGTCTGAGGCAGGGATACCCATGCTCAGAGATAATAAAGCATGTTTTCATATCAAATACAAAAGCGGACCCAATATGTATACAAGAATAAAATAACTGAAAATACATATTGGATCATCTGATCATATCCATAGAAGTACATGTCACAATATCACATATAAAGAACTTACCAATGATGTTGAAGTAGAGAGTTGATCACTGAAGTCAAAAAGTTGATCCAAAAAGTACCAAGTCAAATAGTGGAACAAATGGTACTGCATGCAACTTGGGTGCCAACATATAGGATGTCGTTGTGATGAATTGCAACGTATAAGGTAGATTATGTCACTAGCAGAAACAAGAGGAACTAGAAAGTGAACCAACAAATGTTGATGCAAACCTGAGGTCTTCATCGACCGCCGTGGTACATTTCTACACAATGGGAATAAATGATCTGAAGTTGACATGTGAGAAATCGTTTGATTACTAATCATTGATGTGTACCGTTAACAACTGCGATACTACTCACCGATAATGATGATGAGAGCCAAGTTACCCAATACAATCTAACAAGTGCGAACAAATGATTTGAAGTCAAACACTTGGAAGAATCTATTAATCAAGAGACAATGATGTATTCCAATTGTTGATAGCAAAGGAATCTTCCATTGATGACTACAAACCCTAAGGTACTTCCAAATGGACTCTAGACCTTGTTCCCAGAGCAATGAGTTGAAGTCAACGGAAAAGATCTTCTGGAAGGAAGGCATTAAGGCATCCTTCATCAATCCATCGTGAGTGTAACCTGTAGGCCAATAATGTGGAAGGAATTGGATGAAGAAAGATGTAGTAACCAAACCGAAGAACATTTTTGGTGTACACAAGATGTAGATAGCACACAACAAAAACCCTTTGTACCAAACAATAATGAAAGCTGACACAGAGGCGACGAATCCACCAATGAGGTCAAATGGAAACCAAGAAACTGCACAAATCCCAATGCGTGATAATGAAAGATGACGTCGAACACAAAGGAAACGACTCAATCAAAGACCCATGGTACTAATCAATGTTGAGCACAAGGTCACCTATCAATGATGGAAATAGGACCAGGGTGCAACTCTAGGTCTACTCTTAGAGCAATTTGTCGTAGTAGATAAGAGTAAGACCCGCCAGCAAGAAGTCAATGGGGACCTTCTAAAATTAGCACGAGCAAAGGACCAAATAATTGATGTGATAGTGAACATGACTCTGACAAACAGGGATGACTGACTGAAAAAAAGTCATGGGGGCTTCACTCAATGAACCTATGGAATATCACGTGCGTTCATGGAATACTAAACAATACCCCTAATTTGACTACATATTGCAAAATACCTCTAAAAATCACATTATTAACCCCCTACCAATACAAACCCAATACACCTTCCCAATTTAAAAAACCCCTACTTTCACTAGATATTGTAGGTATCCATTTTTTCATTAACATTTTTTATAACCCTTTATAATTTTTCGTTAACTTTGAGCTCCATTTTTTATACCTACCAATATAAAAACCCTTTACCCACAACATGACTCAGGTTTACTTCCCTTGAAAAAAAGCACGACTCAAATGTGACAATATGGAATCATATGATAACTTTGTATAAGTTTGTCATGCAAAAGTCACAAACAAGCTCTCCATATGATTGGAAGAGATAACCAACCAGAGGAGTACTGACTCAATAACAAGGTTAAGGCTCTCCTAAGTCAAATTAAAGCCCATCCCAATGGAGGAAAGACTTAATTTTTGGTGCTTTGTTCAAGGGCAACACAACTGACTCTATTTGCCATCAATCATGGAAGTAATGTCCTGCTCCCACTCGTTTTGGAATATCTATATCTATATATATATATATATATATATAATATTATATTATATAATATATATATATATATATATATATATATATATATCTTATATATATTCATATTTAGAAAGCTTCGAAAAAAAGAATAAAAGAATGGCTATAATACAGTGGAAAGAACGAGTGTCGAAGTACAGATGTTCTAGTTCCTAGGAGTGGAACATGTCTATGCTCAATGCAAGGTGACGCAATTGATCAATGACACGCAAAGGATGTTCTTTCCATAGATAAGCGGGTGTCAAGTTGCAGAGACTAAATGATTGCAGGGTTGATTTCACAGAAAGGTCTAGCCAAAAAAGAGGCTTAAACACGAGTCCAAATGAAGCCGGCTTGAGGCCAAAAAGAGGCAAATAGTCGACATGCAATGTAGTGGTACAACTCAACACAAAGGAGCCTCTAGGGTATAAATCTATAAAAATACCGAAGAAGTAAGATAATGAAGCTTCAACGCACAAGTCATGGTGGGACTAAAGAGGACTCCCGAGCCTAAGAACAAAAGTTCAGCATCGGTGCCAAGTGACAACAAAGTACTATCTAGGGCGCCCATGATAAGGTAGGCTCTACCACACAAGTTATGACACTTCTAAGCAATGAGAAGGTTTTGCGTCATATCTTGGTGGGGTCGATCCTAAGGCCAAAAAGGGAAAGGAAACTTATAAATGCACAATGTAGGTGAAAAACCTAACATGTATGCCAGTTTCGAGCACCAATACCTATCAGAGCGGATCAACCTTAAAAATGCCTAAAGGAGAAGTCTTCCAAGTTTCGTAGACATAATTAGGAACACTTGACAAGAACTTAATACATCCCATATATAAAATTCAGATAAAAGCTTGTAGTTGAAAGCTCGTCTACAACATGATTTGCAGGGGTTGGTGATGATTCATGGATAGAACTATTCTTCTTCTTCTTCCTCCTCTTTCTCTTCTTTTTAGATCTCTTATTACAAGAGGGATGAGAAAGAGGAATCCTAGATTTCTCTTTTGAAGAAGATGAACAATTAACACCCATTTCATGCCCTTGAAATAAAGCATTCACTTGAGAAGCTTCAATAACATTTGGAATATTGGGAGTGGACCATAGCCAAATTGGTAGTCCAACATTCAATCTAGGAATATTCAAAGTGGCCATCAAGGGGGTACCAACATTTCCAAAGAAAGGAAAAGCACAAGGATCCCCTTTTGAAAGGGTATCTTCGTTGGCCTCCACAGGAATATTGCCCATACCTAACTTATACACATATCCTTCCCTTACGGGATTGTACAAATGACTTTCCAAGGAAGAGAGATGCACAAAAAAACCTTTTACCTTAAGGAGGCAACTCCACAACTTTCAAAAGAAATATCAAAAGCCTTTCAAGACCAATGGAGTGGTTGGTCAGTCACTCAAAATCTAAGGTCCAAAAGTGACAAGACAAATCCACCTAAAGCCAACTAAATACAAAGAGCAAAGAGCATTCCACTATAAAGTCCCTAAAGATGCAACCAGTAAAAAAACTTCCAAGTATTTTCGCTCCAGGTGATGAGGACCGAACACCAAAATACAAGAAAGTGAAGTAAGGGACCTTTCGAAGATAGTTTGGGATAATTACGGCCCAAGCATACCAGCGAAGGTAAAAGAAATAGGTACACTGACCCCCAGACAAAATCCATTGTTGGTGCAAGTACCTAAGCTTCGCAAGGGTACCCTCTAGAAGTAATAATGAACATGACGCAATGTCTACCTCAGGTGCCACAAGATTCCCCTCCACAGTGACCTACGTTGTCCCTAGGAATAGCAACTATGGAAACTAGTTCGTATCAAAAGTTGGGCGGAACAGTCTCGTGGCGGGATCCAACAAGTAGGAGAGGGGTATCTCTCTTTCCTTTTCTTCACTCTCCCTCGTGCTTGACTCCCAGTAGAAAGGAGATTTCTTGGTCTTTCTAACGACACTGGACTTCACTCATTATTCAACATCTATGTTTAATAGATTGAGTGGCCTTGGAGAGTTAAATCTCCACTCACCTATTTCAAGGACCTAAAGAGATAGCTTGTTGATGTAATAAATGACAAATAAAAAAAATGTTCTAGTTCTTTTTAATCAAACGCTTGATTTTAAAAGGTTGTTCTTTAGGTCATAAGTAAAATGAGAGTGCAACTTGTGGTGTTTTGACACAAAAGAAATCAATAGAAACTTAGCTATATGAAATGCAGCTATTTTCCTTTGATGAAAGAGAGATTTCTATAAGGTTCTACGAATAAACCTGTAAAAGTAAAAAAAAAAAACTTTTTCAAAAAACACGCTCCACACACTCAAAATCTAACAAAAAGACTAAAATTCCTGCAGTGCAAACTAACTTAATGCAAACTATAAGGATGGTGCAAGATTCTATGAATGCTCATACAATAAGAAAATGAGTTCCTTCACAAGAACAATATGACAACTTGACTACAAGGAGGGCACAAATTTAGTGACAAACTTCCCTCGAAACCAAGAAAAACCGATCAAAAAAAGTTCACAATTGCTCAAAAATAATGAATAAACCAAAAACAAAAAACTTAAAAGAAAAAGAAAGGCACGAACGATGTTTTTGTCTTTTTCTTTTTTAAAGAACCCAAAGAAGTTTTTGAGAACACAAAGACTACTAAAATTCCAAGACCAAAAACAAGCATAAAGAGTCCCAAAATTCGCAAGTTATGCACATCACTAATATAATAAAACTTGAAATGACAAAGGACTACAGACTTGCATAGATTGATCTAAATAGTAGTATAAAGGACTTCAACAAACCAAAAGAACGTTATGAAAGACTTTCAAGATCGCCAAATAGGCACTCAAAAACCATTACAAACAAAATAGGTCAACCAAAAAAGGAAAGCAAAACAAAGCAATCTGAAAGTTGGGTTATAAACAAAACTGCAACCAATTTCTTGTTCCGTAAAGTCAGAACAAACAAGAACTCCTACAAGAAGCCTTGAACCCAAAGCCCAAACTGAAACTTTACTCAAAAAGCAAACCCTAGGTTGATTATTTTTTCATCAAGAAGAAGATTAGAACTTGAAAACTTGCATGAAAGCAGAGCTTTGTTGACAGTGAATGACTAGAAAACAACAAAAACCACCACACAACAATCTTAACTAGGTCCAAGATTTTGAAAAAATTATTCAAAATAAGGTATATGCGACTGTGCAAAGACAAAGGAGTGTGTATACATGACTGAAACAAAGGAAACTTGTGTATACGTGAGTTTCATTGAAGAAACTAGCGTGTATATGTTATTGTATCTTTTGAAAATTGCGTATATAAAGCTCAAAAAAAAAAAAAAAATCCAAGCCTAATGCAAAAGATCAAACTTGATGCCTAGGGAGAAAATAGGTCATAGACACTATAAAAACAAGAAATCAATAAAGTAGGCCCTGATCAAGAAGAAACAACCCAATCTAGGAAAAACAAGAATGCTTTCCCTAGTGCAGTCGCCAATTTTGTTTCGGGTAGAATCACCTTAGGGTCTTGGGTTGGGAACCCCAACAGAGCAGAGGGCATACAAAATAAAGTGACACACAAACAAGAAGTCCTAATACTTCAACAATTAAACTTGGTATGGAAGGTCTTACCCGTAGGTCCTACATTTTAGGTCGTTCCCATAGAGTTCAAACCCTCTGCTTCTTCCTTGCGCTTTAAGTCCTGCAATTCATTCAAAGCAAAGCATATACACCAAAAATAACTGAAAGTGTGTTCATGATATCAAGGTTAGATCATATAATCATGTAAGCAAATAAGCGTTAGCATGAGATTTTATAAGAAAATCATGACATATATTAATGCACAAAGACCATAATCATCAGGAACAAGATAGTACATCTTTATTAATGTAAGTTAAAGAAAATGTGGAAGAACTACAACCTGAGTCATCCGCCGACTCCAAGAGAAACCGTCCTTTGGATCCATCCTACCCGAGCCTCAGAATTCCTCCTCCATAAGTATACACAAGGATGTCATGAAGGGATGATGAACATCTCAAGAAGGAAACATGAGTTTCCTATGGCTAGGAGTGCAGAAGGCACAGGGGTATCTTTAGACTTGATCAGGGATGTAATCAACTATAATATCAATATCTAATTCTTCCTCCTCTAGGCCTTCCCATGGAGATGTATTTATACTTCCCCAAATTTTTTTTTTTTTCAGTTGGGAAACAATTGGGCCACGAGCTATAGTAGGTGGGTATCCAGTCAAACCTGTAAACCCCGCACGAATTAAGGGAGATTATATATTTTTTAATGTTTTAACACAATACGCGGGTTTGGTATAGGTTGACCCACATGTACATGTGCTTCAGATATGGCATAATTGCGTATGGGATTTAAAACATTATTCTTTAGAAAATGGACCAAGTATGGTAGGGAAGGGTTGCCCTATGCCATGTCATAAAGCATCAAATCTACCAAGGGTGGTAAATGGTGCTATAATAGATGCCCCCTGATATATGAGGTTAGAAGGGGTACATGATGACCGAAATGTATTAAGTGTATAGAAAGAATCATGCGAGGACCTCAGAGGAGTTCATCAGATTTCAACCTGCTAAGCTAGTGGAAGAGATCAAAACGAAAGTTGTTATCTGAGGTGGGCATACCCATGATCAGAGATAATAAAGCATGTTCACATATCAAATACAAAATCAGACACAATATATATACAAGTATAAAAGAATTGAAAATACAGAGTGGATCATCTGATCATATCAATAACTAATCAATGATGTTGAAGTAGAAAGTTGATTGCTGAAGTCATAAAGTTTATCCAAAAAGTACCAAGTCAAATAGTGGAACAAATGGTACTGCATGCAACTCGGGTGCCAACATATAAGATGCCATTGTGAGGAACTGCAACATATAAGGTAGATGGTGTCACTAGCAGAAACAGGAGGAACTAGAAAGTGAACCAACAAATGTTGATGCAAACCTGAGGTCTTCACTGACCACCATGGTACATTTCTATGTAATGGGAATAAATGATCTGAAGTTGACCATGTGAGAAATCGTTTGATTACCGGTCATTGATATATACCGTTAATAAATGCGAGACTACTCAACAATAATGATGATGAGAGCTAAGGTACCTAATACAATGTAACAAGTGCGAATAAATGATCTGAACTCAAACACTTGGAAGAATCTATCAATCAAGAGAAAATGATGTATTCCCACTGTTGATAGCGAAGGAATCTACCACTAATGACTGCAAATCCTAAGGTACTAAGAAATGGACTCTAGACCTTGTTCCCAGAGAAATGAGTTGAAGTTGATGGGAAAAAATCTTCTACAAGGAAGGCATTAAGGCATCCTTCATCAATCCAGCGTGAGTGTAACCCGCGAGCCAATATTATGGAAGGAATCAAACGAAGAAAGATGTAGAAACGAAACCAAAGCAAGTTTATGGTGTACACGAGATGTAGCTAGTGCACAACAGAAACCCTTTGTACCAACCAATAATGAAAGCTGACACAGAGGTGAGGAATCCACCAATAAGGTCAAATGCAAACCAAGGTATTGCATGAATCCCAATGTGTGATAATGAATGATCTGAAAATGGAATGTACTTGTTTAAGGGTGCAAGGTATCCATTTCCAATAATTGCAAATGTGAGCTATACACTCCAAGTGACCTCTAAAAAGGTGAAAACTTCCTATTTCTTATACAGAGATAGACTGTAGGGCATTCACCGGACATGTCACCTCTAAAGAGAGGATGAGTTCCAGAGGCTACCTGGCCCTCTGCAGGCTCTGCCTAAAGAAATAGCAAAGAAAACACTTAGAAGTCTTTGACATGCACATACTTGAAGCTTGATATCTTGCGGAATAAGATAATTAACTTTATGTAGATGAATAGGTGATTATGTGTGCATGCAAGTTATGTATATTTTTTGTTTAACACTTTATATCAGTTTTGTTTATCATATCATCTTCAGCAAATAAAGACATCAAAATGATAAAGCAGTTCACCCCTTCTGGGCTACATTTGCTGGACCAAACCTCTCCAACTAGGCTTGTCCTCTTGTATTAAAAATGCTACAAAGGCTAATACAATAATATGAGTGTCTCAAAAGACATATCTGACTATAAATACAGAATCAGAAGATATGAATTAGCTAAACATGCACTTTCACAAACACTAAACAGTGAAATTGTACCTCATACATTACTTTCCCCAATTGGCCCTGGTGGCCCTTTAAACTTGCATGGAGAATTTCGAGGTTAAGATGACCTCAATAGGTTATGAAACCTCTTCCATTAGACTCAGAAGGTCGAAAATAGCAGACATAGGCTTTTGAATCACCAAAAATGGATGAACACAGCCCCCAAACAGCTCGAGCACTGAAATGGCCCTAGTGGCCCTGAAAGCTTCCCTGAAGCTAAACAGTGAGAATAATGCCTCAACAGGAAAAAAGAGTTGTAGAAATGGATTCAGGATACTGAAAACCTTTAGGAATGACCTTCGTTCCACATTCACTGGCTGCACAATTCCCAATGCATCTCCCAAACTGATTTGGCCCTAGTGGCTCCTGGAACTTCCAAGAAGCTAAAACACCTGCAAATGACCTCAGCTAGCTGTGAAACCTGTGCCAATGGCTTCAGAAGGTCGAAGAGACCCAAAATCAAAAAAAAACTTCGTTCAAAATGGCCTTTCCTAGCCAAAGTTATGGCCATTTAATCCCAACTGCCAGTTTCCCTTGAAAAACTCCAGCTAACTGTAGTGGAGGTCCAAATAAGTCCGCCTAATATGGCAGGACCGCCCAAATTTGGCGCTCCGCCAAATCCGCCGCTAACTTCCCGCCGGTTCTGGGTAGTGATCATATGGAGACGGTCATGTGAACGGGGCTTGCCCTTGGGGGCTGGCCCGCTTTGGTTTCCGGCCGAAACAAGTTTAAACTTTATAAAATGTTCCCACCATCCTTATAGCAAATATGCCCCATGTAGTGGGTTGGTAAGGCGCTACACTTACCCACTGGTGGTTGCAGGTTCAAACCACAAGTCGACCTAACCATGAAATTTTTAATGTATGCCCAAACCTTGCTTACTGACGTCATCATGATGTCACCCTGGGCCACGTGGTGGCCTCCGGGCCTGTCACGTGGTGGCCTCCGGGCTTGCCACGTGGCAACTTCTGATTGGCTGTTTAGAAGGAATATTCCTTGGAATATTCCCAGGAATATTCTAAATAATATTCTACGGAATATTCTACAAAATATTATTTTTTTTTTTATTTTTTTTTTAAATTCAAAAATCAAGGGTCATTGGGCAATTTTGTTTTTGCCATAACTTTCACATACGGCGACCATTTTTCGAACCGTTTGTGGCGCCGGAATCGGAAGAATGAGCTCTATCCGGTCGTTCAAGTTTGATCCAATTTTGAGCACTTTAAATTTTGACCATTTTACGACACATAGTCCTGAGCTCCTGATCACACCTCCCAAATGAGAAGGCTTTTGGTCTTTAAAAGCTCACTGAATCTCTGAACTGAAATATACAGCACTTGAGGAACAGAAATATCCTCTTCCTTTCAGCCAAAAGAGCATACTGCCCAAAATGTCATGCCTTGCCAACTGTTGTCATGGCGACTTTTCACTGCATAAGCCAAGTACTCGTTGAATCCCAACCAAGTTATTTCGCCAGACAAATCTAAAATTGCAGGAACCAGCAATGAAACTTGCTGATATATGAGCTGAAACATTCCTCTGAACATGTGGGCTTGCTAACTGTCACGATACCCATCCATGGCACCTCCGCTCTAGAAGAATAGTTGCCTCCCAAATGAGAAGGCTTTTACAAAGATGAAACACTTCATCATTTCTCCTCTTTACAATCTTGGAGATCAAATTAACTTTTTCCAAGTCAATATTACATTACATGCATGGTTAAAAACAAAGTAATCAACCTTTCAAGTTATTCACACATACATGTTTAAAATACAAGGAAATCATCATGATCCCTATGCTCATGCATTTCATTCTCATGCATGCAGTTCATCTTTCAACTTTCTCTTAAGTACAATCAAAAGTACAATATCCTTGATCACATGTACATGTACTTTCAAAGATGAAATGAGTATAACTTTCGTTGTGATGGAGTAAGTCTCATACTCAGCTTTCACCTTCATGGCGAAATTTTTGCAACACATAAAAAAAAAAAACATGCATACATCCAAAGTTTGTAAGTACAAAAGGAGTATGGCTTACTGTATCAAGAAGTCCATCCACTTCTTACCAAGCCACTTCAATGGCGATTTTTGTTGCAGCAGCAATTCGTCATGTGAATCTTCCACATCGATAATGGAATCCATAGATCCACTTGCGCCAATGTTTTTGTCCTCAAGCTGCATGTGCTTTGGACGACTTGTTGGATGCAAGGTCCAACAATGAGAAACATGATGTCCCTTCTTTTGACAAAATTTGCAACTTTCAAGCACTTTTTGAGAAGGTTTCCCTTGCCTCATTTGCTTCATGTGTGTTTTCTTTTTCAACTAGCATCTTGAAGCAACATGGTTAAATCCACCACAAAATGCACAACAAAACTTCCTCTTTTGCTGCATAGAATGTCCATCATTTTTATCTTTGAGAGACGATGAACTAGTAGAGGAGACAACTTTCCTTTTCAGACTTTCATCACTGTGCTTGTCTTGAAAATTGTTTACATTTGCATGCGCGCCATAAGCGACATGTTTAACCTCTACTTGCTGCAATGATGGCTTAAAACAATGGCAATCATTCTTAAAACAATTTTGGCATATATTCATTTGAGAACTTGGGATAAAGGTTCTTTTAAAATTTCCATCACATGCATTCAAGGATTTGAATTCTTCACCATTAAACTGTTCATATCCAAGACCAACATTCTTGGGTCGCTTCACAACTGAAATAGGTTCAATCCTGCCTTGTGCATGCTTGCCCAAACCTTTGCCTTTTTGATAGCCCATCTTAAACATTAATTTGGACCCCATACCTCTTGTATGTTTCTCAAAAGAACCAACACACTTTTCAATTGAGGAAATTGAAGACAAGTTTGAATGATTTACCTCATCCTCATGCATTTTCTTGGACGAAGCTTCTTGAGCTTGAAGGAGTTGTTTCTCCATGTCATGCAGTCTTTGGAGAATTATTTCCTTCTCATCTTTCATAGCCAACAATTGTGCATGAAGCTTAACACTTTCCCTTTGATCCTCAATGAGAATCTGCACCATGGCCTTCACCTTTAGGAACTCATTCTTCATGTCATCATTGAAGAATTTTGTGAAGGAGGAACCTTCACTTGTGGAAGAAGTTGACATTATGGAAATGGTCAATTAAACAAAAGAAACTTCCCAATAAGAGTTCTCAAAGCTTTCAATCAAATGACAAGCTTTAACCAAATTTCAAACAAAAACCCCTTCTTATTCAAGCAACCTGGTAAGCATCAACACTTGCAAGACAGTTAGAAGATCTTTGCACAAAAACAATCAAAAGGCAACTACACCAGAGATTGACTGAAAGAGCATTTATCTACTTTGCAATTGTATAACAAGAGCATTTCGAAGGCTTCCTGGCTCGTTTCAGGCTCTGTCTATAGCTTATTTGACTGCTTTTGATACAAAGAAACAACAACATAGCTCTGATACCAACTTGATCTGAATTTGAAACTACTTGAAAAAGGTTTGCAAGGTATTCAATTCAGTATTAAACATGTTTAAAAGATTCCCATGTCTTGCAGTAAAGAAACAAATGATTCAGCTGTTCATGATCCATTCAAGCATAGCAGAAATATTTCCTTTTACTGTTTAACACATGAAAACGAATTTGTTCTGTAAAATAAATCAACCACAGATGCAAAATAAGTTGATGAAGCAGTTCACCCCTCCTGGGCTACGTCTGCTGGGTCTAAGGCTCCCAAATGGGTCAGCCCTCATTTTGATTAAATGCTCAAAATGAAATTACAGCTGAATAGAAGTCTCTACAGGTAAAATAGACTGCAAAATTGGATTCAGAACACATGAATCCTTCAGGATTCACTGTTGGTTCACCTCCAATGGATACCTGCAACCTGAAACAGTTCTCACAATACTGGGCCCTAGTGGCTCCTAGAACTTCCACGGCTCCAAAACCTATGTAAATGACCTCTGATAGCTGAAAGACCTATGGCAATGGCTTCAACACGTCCAAAATACCCAAAATCAAAAAAAAAATCGTCCAAAACCGCCTTTGTTATGGCCATTTAATGAAAACTGCCAGTTTCCCCTAAAATGACTCAAGCTAACTTTAGTGGAGCTCCGCCAAATCTGGACGCCCGCCAAATTTGGTGCCACCGCCAAAAGTCCCGCCAATCATGCCTTAACCGCCGGCTGAAACTGCGAATGTGAACGGGTTGCAGTTAACATCGGATTTTGTGCCCGGTTATGTGCTGGCCCCTGGTTCACGGGGCGTGGTCATATGGTAAGGGAGGGCTGGCCCTTAGGGGCTGGCCCCCCAAATTTCCCGCCTATGCAACTTTCAAACATTAAATACGTAATGTTTTCATTAGTCTTCAACTGTCTTGGCCGTGGCCCAATGGTAAAGCTTGGTATTGGTTTATTGGAGGTCGGGGGTTCGAATCACCAAACCCCCAAACAAAATTTTAAACACACGCCATTACCCTTGCTTACGTCAACTTTGTGCCACGTGGCAGCCTCTGATTGGCTGTTCAGAAGGAATATTCCCAGGAATATTCTAAAGAATATTCTACGAAATATTCTCAGAATATTTTTTTTATTTTTTTTTAAAATTCAAAAATTAAGGGTCATTGGGCAATTTTGTTTTTGCCGTAACTTTCACATACGGCTACCATTTTTCGAACCGTTTGCGGCGCCGGAATCGGGAGGACGAGCTATATCCGGTCATTCAGGTTTGAACCAATTCCGAGCACTTTCATTTTTTATCATTTTTCGACACTTGGGACATGAGCCCCTGATTATTGTAGGATACTTACCCTTGATTTTTGATGTGTGGTCCTTACTGCAGTGATCCTTGACTACATGATTTTTCTTTGCTTCTAGGAGCTCGTTATTGAATCTACTGTATCTGTAATTTCAAATCTCCAGGGTCTGAAATTTCATCTTGTGGTAGCCATCTGAATCCTCTTTCCAACCCCATAGGTCTAAACAATATTGGATTCTTCAATAACGAGTTATGCCCAATCGCTCACAATGATCTAATTATAGACTGGTTCAATAGAGAAAACTGTATAAAGTACCACGTGTCACTGTTGCAATCTTCAGCCCTAAAAAAATGATACCCAACAAACTAAAGTCCATCATCTTTCTGCCACTATTTACAAAATTTAAATCCAATGGTCAGAGATAAATTTATGTCTATTTTCCCAACGTCAACTTTTTGACATGGATTTCGGGAGCCTGCAAAAACCCTAACTTCCCTAGATCATATATCTAAAAATGTAGCGAACCAAGATCTAAAATTTGGTCACGAGGTTCATTAGGATTTCGGCTCAAATAAGTTTTAATTTCAGCTTCTAAAGCTTAAAAAAAAACAAGTTATGGCGAAAATTCCATGATGACCTGTTTGAAGCCACAAAATATTTACTAGAGGAGGATATGAGGGTCACTATTTATATGAATGCCTTGAGTTGAGAGGGTCCTCAACAAGTGAATGTTGGAGAGATTTTTGGAGGAATTTTTTTATTATTATTAAATATTGACTATTCAATCACCACAACCAATTATGAATGCCATGCCACAACCCCATAGGATTTATCCTACTAAATGGGGTTACTAATTTCAAACACGAATATCTCTCAAATCGTGAAGAATTACGTGGCATGCCATATATGAACGAAAACATAGAATATCCTTGAATCAGAATAGAGTAAGTTATAAATTCAAAATGCAACACAAGTACTCCCCCTACGATCATGGTTACTAACTTCAAACACGAATATCTCTCAAACCGTGAAGAATTACGTGGCATGCCATATATCAACGGAAACATATCAATGAGTAGAATCCATATAGAAGATACTTGACTCAGAATAGAGTACGTTGTCAAGTCAAAATTCCCATGAAAGATTGGGGTAGCCCCTGGTGCTGCTTGGGTTGACATCAATGACAACCACTGATCAACACTACTTGACCGAAGTATGGGAACAATAAAGTTCAATGAAGCATCCATGAGAAGAGTATTCTAAAGCATGGACAAGATGAAAAAGGAGTATCTAGATGACAAGAGATCCTAATATATGACAAGAATACCACTTTCCAAAAAGGAAGCAATGACATGACAAACCAGGAAGGAAAATGACTGATTTATGGTACCCTACCCAAAGGAAGTTCGAACCAAGACTTCATGACATAGAAGGAAAGAAGAAGATCAAGCAGTTGAAGGACCCACGAAGAAGAAGTTGTTGATGAATGTAAAAGTCCCTAGCTAAGAGGGAGTTATAACACGTTCCTAATTACAAAGGAACTTGGACAAGTACCTTGTCAAAGGATACTTGGGCATATCTTCCTCAATTGAGAGGAAGTGATAGACACAACATTATTGTCTTCGATTGGGAAGAAAAAATTGGAGGATTGGGTAATCATCTGGCAACTGACACTCTTTGAGGATGTGTAGAGCATTCAAGACAAGAGTAGGCAAGGGGACCGATATTCTTTTAGGGTTGGGAACCCAAGACAAGAATAGTCCTAGAAGGTCATACTCAGTGAACACCCAGGTGGGTATGTACCTTGAGATACAATGATGAAGGTGTCTATAAATAATTGGTCTCACCAACATTGTAGCTCATGGTCTCATGGAGATATGTATCTATTAGTCAAGGCCTTGCACTATGAAAATGTTGATTGATATGATTATATAACAAATGGATTTCCAATCCGGTTTCTCTTATGTGAATTCTTCAAGATTAAAACATAGTCAAACACCTTGTAATGTTGTATGAATACCTCCCTAGTTAAGAGGGAGTGTTGAAGGAAATGTAACTAGGTCCAGTGTTCATAAATGTACTTTTGATATTTGTATTTATTCAATAAAATAAATATTTTTTTTATAATATATGTCAATGAGTTTCTTTCTCATTGAAATAGGTCTAGCACATGTTAAATTGCTACAGGTGAGTCAAATAGTCAAAAGAAAATGTTGAAGAACCTTAAGGGCATGTTACACCATGTATATATTTGTATAAGAGTCAAAGAATATCTCTCCAAGCAAATTCAAAGTCCTCTCCACGCAACAACATCATCTAAAGCAAAAATGATGCAAAGGAAGTCAAGTCAGCCCATTGTCCTCAAGTCGGCCTCAAGTCAACCTAAAGAAGGGACACTCTTCTATATATAGAGGTTGTCCACTCCTCCAAAGAAAATGCACTCACCTTTGAAATCTACAAGCAAGAGAAGTTGAGAAAAGAGTGAAAGAAGCAGAGTATAAAGAGCCTCTAGTGCAGCGAAGAAGGAGAATACAAGATTGAAGTTTAAGGGGTCGTTCTAAGGGTCATACACAGTCACACGTGTGAAAAAAGAGGCTTATCTATGATCATAATAGTAGCAACATATCAGTCCCATACCTCTCATTGTTTGGGCTAGTAACTTAGGCCTATAAGGCCTCCCACTAGAGTGAAGAAGAGGTTCTCGCAAGCGAAGATAGAAGAAGTCAAATATTCAAGTAAACCATCCACATGTGTGAGAAACTAGGGCTACTATACTAGCACAATAAGCCTACAACTACACATTAAGAAGAAACTTGGTTAGTTAAGAAAAGAGAAGGTGTCTCGAGAGGTGAAGGATCTCACTAAGTATAAAAGACAAGTATCTCTTCTAGAGCTCACATAAAAAATATCTATCTCTAGTCGAAGAAGGAAGAAGGAGGACAAAGTGTCGGGGAACAAAGTGCCAGAAGAAGGATGACGAAGTGCTAGAAAACAAAGTACCAAAAGGAGGAAGAATTTGAATTATGCTTGGAGGATATTCTTGTCAAGGGTCTAGGGTTTTCCATTGTTCAATAAGAATCTTCAATAAGAGAAACTTAATAAAGGGTTTTCCTCTCAAGAGAAGAGAGGTTTTGGCCCTGGCAGAGAGCCAACATCTTGTGTTCTTGTTCTTATGGTTTTGGTAGCAGTTTGATGAAGTACACATACATGCATTAATAATAAGAAGAAGAAGATTAAGCTAACAAGAAAAAGTAAAAATACTCCATAAATTGTTATCCAGTCAAGAAGAATCACACTACATAGAATATTCCTAGATTATTCAACAAGTCGAAGTTAGAGAAAATAAGGATCCCATTGAAGTTGTTGAGGCTGAAATGTGAATGCTCTACTTCATCTAGAAGGAGGTATCCTTCCTTTTCTGTATGGTCTTCTAGTAGGAAACCTCCTTTTTCTTATCCAATTTAAATTCCCTCTTGTAGGATCTGTCTGAAAACCATATCAATGAATAGTGGAAGTTAAACCCAATCTAATTATCTCCACACTCTCCCATGCACTTAACATAGCTATGTACTCTCACCAAGGCAATTTGCAGGTTGCTAGGGTTGAATGGTATTTCTTCCTTATGTCTTCCCTAGCCTGTTTCTACCTCATTTTTCACCCTTCCTTAGAAGGTTCCCTAAGTATATTGATCTAATTTATGCATTGGGTAACAAATTCCTATTTATTCTTTAATGAAAAGTATCCTAATGGGGAGAAGAGATCCAACTCTTATGATTTTGAATAACCTATAAGGTCATGGAGTATTCTCCCGTTATCCACAAATTGTTGTCAAAATTATTCTTTGCAACTTTGTGAGTTGTAACCCAATCAACTTGGTTATCTAGAAAGGAAAAAAATCTCTCAATTGTACATCCCCCACAAAATTATTAGGGTTCCAAATTTTGTCATGGAATAATAAAACATCATGTTGATATAGCTCACAAAGGATGTTCTTCTCTTTGTAAGTGCATTAAGAGTGAGTTGTGAGGAAAGTGAGGGGATTGGTAATTTCAAAAGGATTACTAGTCATTAATGTTTTTTTATAAAAAAGTAAATATTTATCTTGCAAGAATATTTTGTATTGAGAAGAGGGAGGTCTGTAGTTGAGGCCAACCTCCACTAACATGTCCAGCTAGATCTTTTGGATCTCTAACTTTTTGATTTTTCGTTTTGATTGATCTACTTATTGTACTCCTCAACTTCCTCCCATTTCATCTTATATATTTTTATTGTCTTAGTCCATTTGTATTTCATCTCTCTAACAACTTTACAGTGTTCATTAAGGGGAATCACATCCTCCTCATAGGAAGCCAACAAGTGTTTCCACATGTCCTCTTGTTCTTTTATCCATTACTTTTCCTCCTCTGCTCTAGTTTCAATCTGAATAATTTTATCAGCAACATAACTTTTAGTTTGTACTTCCATATCTTTCTTTTCTTTTTCCTCATCAGGGGTTGTCTCCTCTTGTTTTTTAACAGGTTACTTGGACGCAAGAGAATTTTCTACTAGGGAAAGAAATTCTAAACCTTTAAAGGATCTCCCTTCATCTAATGTTTTCTTAATTGCATCAATCATGACTTGCAATTACTAGTTCTTCATTATGAGTAACTTGTTTTGTTTAATAAGTGAGGTATAAAAAGGTAAAGAAGGCAGTCGCCTTACCTTTTTACACTATGTAGGAATGGAAACAATTTTTTCTTCAACATTGGTCTTTATAGGAGTGGAAACATGTTTTCCCTTGGGAGAAGCAACGATTTCTACTTCATGGTCAACAACAAAAGTGCCAACATGTGTGCCTGTAGAAGTTACAACAATTTTGTCCTCGGTAGTAGCTGTAACTTTATCCGTAGTTATAGAAACAAATGTGCCCTCAAGAGTATTGGAAACTATATATGTGGCCTCATTATCTAAATATGTATCCATCAAAGTGGCGAACCATTCCCCAAGAGAACTCCTTGCTAGTTCTTATGGAGAAGTAAGGTCACCAGCCGTAAATTATTCAAACCCTAGGTCCTCTTCCCTTACTAGTTCTTATGTGTCAGCAAGGGTGGTCTCTTCCTAGTTTTATGTGGTTTCTTCTACCCATGTTGGTTCTTATGGAGTAGCAGGGGTTTGGATGGTAGGAGGATTGTATCGCATTGTCTTCTTGTTGGGAACACAGGGGAGGCTCTTTCGATACCCTCTCATTCTCTTAGTCATCAATTTGTCATTGATTATCTTGATGATAGGAATTATTTCCTTTTGTGATGTCAGAATGCTTGCCACTTGTTCCTCAATAGGATTTGGCAAGTACTTTGTATCCAAGGGAGTCACTAAAATATATTCTTCCTCCTCTGCAGTTGTAGCAGGTGGAGTTGTAGCAATGTCAGGATCGTCTAGCGAAGTTGCAGGCACTGGAGTTGCAGTGGATTCTTCGCATATTTTTCCTACTCTATTTAGATCCCTTTACATAAGTAGTCTGATAAGGCTATGGTGAGAGACAAAATCTCTTGGCCTATTTTATTTTTGTGCATGGGCCACCATATTTTGTAGGGTCCTGAGTAGGAAGTACGAAAAATTGATAACGCGACCATGTCTCAGATGGTTGAGGAGGAAGATGTCTTGAAGGTATATAGTCCCATAATGTCCCTCACAGGTGATGTAGCACTAGATAAGTGAGGCGACATCTACCCAAGGATTTAACAGAGACTGGTGGTTGAATCCCATCCCCTTCTTTACTAAACTCTCTCCCGACCCTAGGAATTGTTGTAGAATTTCAAGCTTGGAGGTATGTTTGGCATACCACTACTCCCCTTCCTAAGGAAGCCCCATTAATTTATATAGAATATCCTTTGTCACTTCTGCAACAAATCTAGCAACTAAAAATCTATTGTCCCTAAAAGTTAAGGCAAACTCTAGTGTTATCTCAACATCATAAATTGATGCACATATTCCATCCATCCCACCTGTTGAAGAATAGCTTGAAGATGGTCATAAGCTCCTAGGATCACCACTTAGAATTTCAATATTGGAGGTATGTTTGGTGTACCATTACTCCCCTTCCTAAGGAAGCCCCGTTACTTTAGCTAGAATATCCTTTGCCACCTCTACAACAACTCTAGCAACTACAGATATATTGTCTTTGAAAGTTAAGGAAAACTCTAGTGTTGTCTCAACATCATAAACTGATGCACATATTCTATCTATCCCGCTTATTGAAAATTATCTTGAAGATGGTCATAAGCTCCTAGGATCACCACTTCAGTGGGTTCACGACAAACAAGAGAGCCTCTCATAGTACATATAATGATCTTTCTCTTAATTGTTGTTGTTACAAGAGGAAAATGGAAGCTTGGCAATTTTTTAGCAGTAGTTTCCAATTTTGGTTCAAAGTGACGAGTTTAAGGGTTTCTTGTAGATGAGTTATGATTTGGGAATATGATGTAAAGAAATGGAGGTAGTAGATTATGATAGTGAAGTACTCTTTCCACTTTAATATTCATTCATTATGTGAAATATTGGAAAATGTACCTATCATATATTACCTTAACAACTCTTCTCTCATATATTCAACTGAGTTGGTGGTTGGTACACAAATTGTACGTTCTCAACGAAGTTGCAGCAACAGGTTAGAGTCACAATAATAGGTTGGAGTCACAGTAACAGGAATCATGGAAACCAAATTTATGGAAAGAGGAATTTCAACAATGGGAGTTGTAGCAATAGAAGTATCAACACGAAGCAAGAGTTTGGCTAGAGGAGTTGCAATAATATGAATTGTAGCCATGTTAGTTGCAACAACTAGAGTTGCAATAATGGGAATGGCAGTCACAAAGGTTACATTAGGATTTGCATCGACAAGAGTTGCAACAACAAAAGTTGTAGTAATTGGAGTAGTAGCAATGGGAATTACAACAACTATTTATCAATAACAAAACTCTTCCATGCCTAGATAATCATTGTTATTAAAAAGGTTTTGAAATAACCATTGTAAAATTACAAAGTGTCATTTTCTCTCTTTTTTTTGGAATATAAGATTTAGTTATCTAGTAGGAATCATCTATTTTTTCCCAAGCTCCATCTCACTATTTGGCCATCCGCTATTGATTTTTTGTAGGAAGGCTTCCTTAGATAAGGATCGATTATATAGGTGAATCCTATGTCCATTTTCCATCATAGGAATTATGTCCTTATCTATGGTGTGAAGTTTGATGGCTTCGCTTTCATGGACAGTATCAATCTCATAAAATCTAATCCATCTGGTGTGTAACTTCCCTCTGAAGTTTTTAAACCTAGAATCAAACAACAGAGCCCAGTCCCTAGCCTTGAACTTCTTCTTTTGATGAATTTTTCATACCACTCTTCCCTCTTATTCTGTATTCTTGTTGTTTGATGCAAGGAAACCTAAAAAAGTTCAACCATTTCACTGACCTAGAGGAGCCTCTATGTTTGACCTTATGTTAGATCCATTCCAAATTGGATGGTTTTTCTACGTGACTAGATTTTCGTCTCAATTTGCAATAATATGTTTTTCTCATATACTAGCTCATAAGGTCTGCAACTAGTAGTAGTTCTACACATGGTCTGATAGGTCCATAAAGCTTTAGGAAATCTATAAGCCCAATATTTCAAATGTAATTGAATAATTTTGGTTTTTATGTTCTCAAAACTCTTATTTGTTCCCTCTACTTATATGTTGGCCCATGATGATATGGTGTAGTAATTTTATGGTTGATCCTGTATTTCTCCATTAAGTCTTCAATGAGCTTTGATGTGAACTGGATTCTTCCATCCATGGCTATATTTTGTGGTATCTCAAATATGGTAAAAATTTCCTTGTGAAGAAAGTATGTTACTGCTTCCTCAGTTGCAACAGGAAGTGCCTTGGCCTCCATCCATATTATGATGTAATATATGCATACCAGAATGTAAGAATTACAGCGAGATGGTGGTTTGATTGGCCCAAGGAAATCAATGACCCATTTGTCGAAGGGCCCCAACATTATTTGTATTTGTAACATCTCATTATATTGTACATGTCTTACCATGCACTGATAGTTATCACACCTCTTTACATACTCCTTGGCGTCTCAGAAGATGGCAGTCTAATGATACCCTTGATGGAGTACCTTTTACCCTGTTCTTTTTTTGTCGAAGTGGCCCCCACTTGGACCATCATGGCAGGATTTGAGGATCTCATAGATTTCATCTTGTCTTACACATCTCCAAATGATGAGATCAGGGCCTTCGTAAAGGAAACATTCATTAATCCTCGAGAACCTTCCACTTTATCTCACAATATTTTGATGTTATATTCATGAGATATGGTGTGGAAGTCTACATGAACCCAAATAGTTAGAAATATCTGCAAACCAAGGAGAGTTAGTAGAAATTGAAAAGAGGTTCTCATGAAGAAAAAATCTTCTATGGGGGGGGGGTCATTTTCATTGCATGTGAATATAGAGAGAAAATTAGCCACAACATTATCCTTTCTTGGTTTATCTAGGATGGTGATATCATTTTCTATATCATTTTCTTATAATAACAACAACCGTATAGTGACTCTACCATTGATAATTGGTTTATTCAATAAATATTTGATTGCAGCATGGTTAGTTTGTAATGTTATCAGGGAACCAATACTGTAATGTCAAAATTTGTTGATTTCATAGATGATCACAAGGAACTCCTTTTTAGTTATCGTGTAGTTAAGCTTTGCAACTAAGAGATTTTTACTGACATAGTAGATTGCATATAGGTCTCCTCCTTCAAGTTGTCCTAACAAAACTCCTATAAAAATGTCTAAGGAATATGTGGAAATATGGAATGGGAGGAACCAATTAGGTCCTCTTAAGATTGGATCCATTGACACTTTATACTTTAATTGTTCGAAATCATGCTGCCATTTTTTTGTCCACAGAAACTCAAAAATTTTAGTTAGTAAAAAAAATAATGGATGAGCAATTTGTTAAAAAGGATTATGAATAGTTCAAGGCACTCGAACTAGGCTTATCTTTTTTAAGTCATGTATTCATCTTGTTCTTTGTTTCTTTGCAATCTCCTGATCTCGCCTCTGTGTTAGCACCCCCATATTCTTTGAATAGCCTAAGATTATTAGTTAGAGCGACCATGAGGATATTCATGTTACGTTTTATATTTTCAAAGTATGCCTCCAGCCAGAAAAACCTTTTCTCTACAGTATCATAAGGGTTATTCACAGATTTGTCAACCATGACTAGGATTTTATGACTTTTTGTTTACTAGATCTAGATTGGAAGATCCCCTGCAAATCTCCACAATATACCCAAAGAAACCTGACTCTGATAGCAATATGGTGTGTAAACTACGGTGGATATTCCACTGGACAGTTTGTCACAACATATCTAATAAAATTACATGTAAGAATCAGAAATCTAGAGTATGAGGGTTTATTTATTTATATATTTTTGGTTCTATAAATTATTATTTATTGTGTATGGATGCAAATTACAATTATGTAGAAAATAGAGAACAACAAAACAAAAAATCACAAACCATGATTGACACAAGTTATACCCTAAGAGAGAATCCAGCTAGAAGGTGAGCCCACTCATCTTTCTATAAATAGAAAATAGTTGTGAGTACAAAGAAGTAAGGTTTGTGGCTTGTGGGCTATTACAGTGCACAAATTCACTTTGTGTGCTCTCCTATCCCTCTCAGCTACTTTTCTCATCCATGGAACAAATGGACTCGAAAAGAATGGAATCCCTTTTCCTCCTAGTGGCTAGGTTATAACATAGCCCATCCTATTAGAGGTTAGGTTTGACCCCCTCAACTCTTAACCAGAGTGACAATATGGACTCTTCTAGAGTCTTTTCCATCATGATCACGTGGTTAACCCATTTTCGTTGAGTAATGGAGGTTGACATGAAATATTTTTCAATTATGTTTGTGAAAACATGAAGGTCAACATTCGAGCGGCATAACTTTTGTGTATGGACTTCAACTGAGGCCACTTGCGTCGTTGGAAAGGTTTGTGTGTAGAATATGAAATTTTCAAACCCCAATTTGTCAAGCTAGGCTCCACTAGTAAACATGATCTTGAGAGTTGATTCCTCCACTTTTTCCACTCTAAAAGCATCAAGATAGACGACAAACAATATAACTATCCAATCTTAATCATCATATTGGGTCAAATGTTGTAAATTTGTAGCATATATTAGTAGGAATTAGACAAGGGCTTTAAGCAAACAGGCTCAATTCCCATTATCTAACTTAGTCCTATAAAATTCAGAATGTTGTCAGCAAAACATCGAAAGATCACTCTCAATACCCCACCCCTATAAGAAAAAGGAATGTTATCAACAACACCATTTTTTTAAAACTGAATTTTCATATTTTTTATTCAGGGTATGTATTTAGAGAGTTTTTATTTTAACCTCACAATTCTTGTAAATTCAATAACTATATTTTGTAGAAAAAAATCAAATATTAACTATAAAAACAAAATCTTGTATTTTCAATAATAAAAAATAATTAATAATTAATAATTGAATGAGAAAAAGATAATAGAAAATGAACATCTACCAATTATGATAAAAATTCAAAGATTACTTCAAATTCGAATTTAAATTTAAAAATAAAAAATAAAAACAAAACAAAATTAAATAAAATTATGATTTCCATAAACATGGTTGAACTCCCATAAAAGATTTAAAGAAAAAGTTGTGTTTCTAAGATTGTTTCTTTAACATAGTACACACCTTCAACACTATGTACGTATAAAACTCAAAATATGTAAGTTTGTGCATGCTATCTAGAAAGAAAGCACGTACATATCTTCTCATGCTACTAATTAAAAGGAGTATTAATAAATAAAACAAATCAATCTGTAAATGTCTAAAGTTACCTTTTTCACTATAAAAAATTGGCATAATGTTAGAGATTGGAGCAATGGCTTAATGCATGATAATCATTCAACAAAGCAACTTATTAATGAATGGATACTTGAAAGAGGAAGTTGAATATGTTGTGGACACTCTTATAAGAAGTTCTAATTAAAATGAGACTACCAAAGTAGATGCAAATGTCATTTATAAATATGGTTTTCTTCCATCTAAGTTTGATGGGTAAGTGTGGGTGTATCTAAGTTTGATGGGTAAGTGTGGGTGTATCACTAGCATTGCAAACACTTAGAACTTATGTGAATCTATGTAAAGAAAAAACACTACTTACCTTCATGATCCATCAAAATAGGTGTTTAACATGGGATCCAAGGGTGCATATTCAGTTTATGCTTGTGCATGATCTGATAAAGATACCAATTGCTAAACTCAAAATTCATTTTACCATGTAAGCATCATTGCTAGTCTCTCAAATTGAGGCCTAAGAATATTATTCGTTCTTCCTTGTTAAAGTTGGTTTGCATGAAGTTAATTTGATTACAAAAGATCAAACATAAAGCAAATTTTACTACTAACAAATCACATGAATTAAAATTCAAACTAATACACATTGTAGAATTAAGAAGATACTTCAAAGTATGTCCATTTATATATATGAATTTTGTATGTCGTAGAACTTCATTTTTTCACATTTGTATTGCAAGGAAACGATTATTGTTATTTGTGAAGAAACATTATAAGATAAGGGTAAGGATGAGGATGATGAGATAAGGGTAAGGATGAGGATGGTTGCAAAAAGATGTACAAGTATGAAACATCGATTACCATGTGGAAATTTTACCTTAGAGAAGGGTATAGCCTTACAACGACAAAACTTTGGTTTGTGGCACTCATAGGAAGACTATCACATAGTAGGTTTAATGTTGATTTATATTTATTTATTATTTTTCACTTTTAGATTTGGCCATTCACATCGCTCTTTTTTTCTTTTCTCTTCTTTTCACAATCTGCTCTGTGTTAGGTAGAGTTGGTAGAGTGTACGGAGGGTGGTAGAAAAATGTTTGGGGTCAAGTGGGATATATTGATTGATTGTATAGATTGGTGTGTGGTGTGTATTAGGACCCATGAAATTGGATCAGGTTGGCTCTAACACCAATGTAACAAGCAATCCATGTTTGTATTTAAAAAAATATGGTTTTTTTGTGTATTACAATGAGGGATTGTCATTATAATTACCTAAGCAGGGTGCCTTTTCGTACTAAAAGATATTTCTTTTCGATAAAACACATTTTTTCATTTATTCATATTTATTTATATTTATTATATTTATGTCTTTTTTTGTGGGGTGAAATATTGTATTGCCTTCTAAACATGAATCTACATGAAAATACTGAAATTTTAGGTCAGTCGATCACTGGGAAGACCATACCATAACCAAAAATTTACTCTCTGTAGAGATGGAATAGTATATCAAATTAATTAGTAGTACAAAATTAACCATACAAAAACTGAAAAACAAGCCTTTTTGGCCTTGGAAATAAACAGGGAAAACAAGAAACAAGGAAACTATGGATATAGCAAGCAACTAGGTAGAGGGGTATGAATCAATAGTTGTGACCTAAATGGGATCCTTATTCTCTCTTGGGGTGCCTCCAATAAGGAAAGGGATACCAAGGTGTTGCTCTATGTGCTCCAATCATTGATCTAGGTCCTTCACGTGGCAAGGAAAATGTTTCATGGAGTGGAGGAGATCTACCTGATGCCCATACATGTCGAAAAGGACCATTCCTAGAAGGAATTTCTTATGCCAATATAAGTCCACAATGTGCATGTACTTGTTGAAGCATCCATGTGTATGCTTGATGTCCAACACCCAATTTGCTAGCTTAGCTAGAACCTCTATGTCTGAGATCTTATGCCTTTAGGAGGTTCCTTCTCTCTCAACACGGGTGAGATCATCTTGGATGGGGCCTAGAGTAATCTCTCAAAACCAAGAGGTGGTTTCCTCCAATCAATGGTGTGTATATGTGTCCCCTCGAATGCTTTGTTCCTTGTCATATGCTACTCCCCTACAGACACAAGGTCGTTGATAGGGCATGATGGGATCACAAAGAAGGAAAGGGAGACAAAGAACCGAAAGAGGTACATTAGAGGGCTAACATAGATCCAAGCGTAGGAGAATCAGGGGAGTCTGGTGGAACAATGTGTTGAAATATGTAGCTAGGTTTGGTCTTCATAATGACATATGTAATCGTGATTTTATGTATTTAAATGTAAAAAGGAAAATAAATGTATTATTATTTTTCTTGAGGCACAGGTTTCATGCTCAAGGAAATTTATTTTATAATTCAAGCACCCATTGAGTGCTTCTAGGTTTGTCATAAAGTCAACTGAGTCATTATCATCTATTAAAGACCCATTTAGGTATGTTACATATTGTAAATTAAAATTTATTAAGTCAAAATAGAGTCAAAAGACCCTCCAAGATGTCGTCATGGCACAAACATCAAGTTGGCCTACATGAAGAGACAAGTAGGCCTAAAATAAACAATTTGACCCTAAAAGAAGCCTATATAAAGGAGACTTTGAACTCACTTGGAGACACAGTCTTCACTCACTCAAGTTCAATCACAAGGACAAGAAGAAATGTGAAGAAGACGAAGACAAAGGAAGGAGGAAAAATCGAGTTGTTTTGGTTTTGTTTTTGGGCTACTTCTCTCCAGACATGGGAAGGAATTAGGGCACATATCGTTGCAACAAAGTCGAGTTGCAGAAGTAACTATAGGACATCAAGAAGAGCTATTCTGGGAATCAAATTCTCTAGGGAGAGAATCTATCCAAGTGAAGAAGATAGGAGCATAAATACACCATTGTTTCCCACACGTGCAAGGGTTAGGGTTTCTACAGAAGAATTTGTTGGACAAGTAAAAATTGCATAAGTAACTACTAGGCAAGTCGAAGTTATAAAAGAAGTTGTTGGACAGTTTGAAGTGGCAAAGGAAGTTGTTGGGAAGGTCAAAGTTGAAGAAGAAGTTGTTGGGCAAGTCAAAGTTGCATAAGAAGCTGGTAAAAGTAAAATTTGCAGAAGTTGTAGGAAGTAAGATGTGATTTGGTCTTGGAGGGTCTTGGTCAAGGGTCAAAGGTCTTGTAATTTGTCAATTGAAGATCTATAAGAAGATAAGGATTTCTGGTGGGTTTTCCTCTCAAGTTGGAGAGGTTTTGGCCTTGGCTAATTGCCTACATCGTGTGTCCTATTGTCTCATTGATTTTATTGTTTGGTAGTTGTTTAATGACAAAAGAACACAAAAAATAATAAAGTGAAATAAGAAGCTTATCAAATTAAGTAAAAATATATCATAAGCAGTCATTAAAGTACGAGAACTCACCTACACTTGTTGCCCCTAGATTTATCAACACAATGAGTACAACTAAGACAAGAGGGAAAGAGAGATTGTTGACATACCATAGGGGAGGGGAGTCAATCGGGGAAAGAGCTAGGAGGGAAACTCATTATCAAAGGAGATTTTGAGGGTGGGTGATAATCCCAAGGAGGCAGACCACTGAGAAACCACATGGACACTAACACTGGGCAACCATTGGGACAAGCAAACAAAACCAAGACATAATGCAGGGAAAAGAAAAACAAGAATCATGGAAGAAGAGGTGAGATTGAAAGTGGAGAGGAGGCTCCCGAATGAGTGCAATCCAATCCCACAAGTGTGAAATTTGTTGTCAGTGGCAAGAGGTATCTTGACCATACCTGCAATGAAAACTAAGCACGAAAGTCATAAAATTCCATATGAACCTTTAAGGAAAAAGTGACTGCGAGGCGAAACCAAACTCTCGAGTGGTCTAGTGATGATTGTCTTCAATGTTGTAGTCCAAATTTGAAATGTGAGGACATTCCTTAGTGAAATTTCAAATATGTGCTAAAAATTGCAGGTTTGTGCTAGGTCAGGTCTCAAGAAGATGCGCCAAAAAAGGAGCCCAATAATATTCAATGAGAGTCGAAGGCCACTTGAGGAACAAATACCTCCAACATTTGGCATCGGTATAATTATGAACTACTTGAACCAAAATATGAATTTCCATACTCAACATTAGCTCAAATTGATGCTTCACATGGGAGAAACTCTGGTGTATAGTCTAGAGAGGGAGATGGTAGTTGAATAAGATTATACTAATGCATGGAGTGCAAAGGAGTTTAATTCCCGTGGTAAATGTTTGTAAGTTCCATCACCTCGAATTCATTCAAACCATTAACAATCATTACAAGGGTGTTCTGCCACGTCCCCTAATCTTCTGGCCAGGTGGGACAGTGGTAGCCCGACACCCCCTTTTGCTCGAAAAGCACCCCATCCAAGAGAATATATTTATGTTTGTTACACGAAAAAAGTGCATATTAATATACATCAACACTCACTATTTGTACAACATACAAAATAAAATAAGAATAAGACTAATAATTATATTAAAAAGGAAAAATTGCAATCCAAACTTAATCTAACTCTCGTATAGAACATTTCCTTTTATATATGAGCCCACTCCAAGAAAGAGAAAATGTTTGAATATATATCCACCTAAGAATTAATGATTTTTAAGTGATTACAACTATTTTAAAACTTTATAAAATACAAAAAATTTCATGCTAATTCCCAATAAATTTTGGAATTATTTTATTGTCAAATTTGTAATAAACTATTATGAGCTATGACAATTTGCCCAAAATATGTTCATAATAATTATTAATGGTATTTGGATCCCTAGATCCATGGCATATATATGTGAGATCTTTAATTTGGAATAAATATTTATATGCACACTTGAGCATCTAAAACTATGCCTCCCAATAATTAAGCCCATAAATATATGTTTTATTAACTTTCCCAAGTGGCTCAAGGATTGATGGTGGTCAATTTTCTCAACCATAACATACTAAATATGCCACAAATATATCGACAAATGCTTTGCATTATTAATTTGAACTTTCTCTAACTTGTAGCTTGTGGACCCTTAACATGAAATTTTAAATGAATATTCTATTGCAACTTGTCCAAAAATAAAGCATTATTCGTAAATGTGAAATAAAAGTTTAGTCTAATTTTCATCATATTTTTAAATGAAATACTTATAAAATGTGATGTAAAAATACTTATACCAAATAATGGTTTTAAGTGTCAAGAAATATAAGTATGGAGTTATAAATAAGTAGAAAGAGATGTAAAGGATGATAAAAATATGACAACTCTGGATTTATTATCTCCCTTTAACTTAAGTTGTTGCACGTCTTCATGCGACCTTGTATCTATGTATCCCTCCTTCAAGTTGTAAGAATCTGTATTGAATAATCCTTCAATTTTTTCAATGCATATTAATCTAGTTTACTGTTAATAGATTTCATTTTGTTTTATCCCACAAAACGTTTTTTAATGAAATATACCAATATTTTCCCCAAAAATATCGTGAAGTCATACGAAATAATGGCTGACTCATTTTTTTAAGTATTCAATTCACCCTTGTGGATAATTTTGAACACATATCATCATTATGTTAGCTATGTATGAATAACAAATTCATTATAATAAAAGTAATTGATCCATCTAATAGTATCTTATCCATGGACATGTTGAGTGCTTTCGTATTTCATGTCTATGATTTTTAACAACTTACAACTTCCAAATATCACTTACAACAACTCTATAACAACCCAGTAGATCTACAACAAATATATAGTATGGTTTTGCAACAACTTGTAACATAGAATCTACATCTTAAATAGTCTCTAAAATATGCTATGTTACTTTATTTCTTGCTACCGATTATTGCATGACAGTGGCACGACTTATTTTCTATTTATTTTCTAGATAATGGTTCTTGTGCAGTAGCAGCATGGCTCTTTTTTTCTTTTTACTTTTTTAATGTTTTTTTTAGTAGCATTAGTATTTATTTTCCATAGTAGCTTCTATAGCATTAGTAAATCTAATAATCTTTCTTAGATATCCATGGAGTGCGATACAGAGTGTGCTAGAAGGGATGTGAATTGTGGATAAAAAAATGGTATGGTGAAAGTTCTGAATTAAAAGTGGTGATAATGAATAGTCATTCGTGTTAGGTATAGCCTTCATCAATGTTCCCATCTCTACCACAACTAAAGAATTTTTCCATCCTTGGAAAAATAACAATTAATAAGGAAGCAAGGGAAAAATAGAGTAGGGTCACTTATCTTTCCAAATACAAACCTATAATTTTCAGTAAATCTTAAAAACAATGAGAAAAAGAAATGCAAATGCACCTACCTAAGAAGTTCATAACATTTGCAACAAGTGTATGATGTCCATAAGCTTAGATGGGGAGATTTCCTGTACCAAATGCCTTGATATTTGTGGCAAGCTGAGAATTTGCAGCGTTAGAAATATCCAAAACATTGCGGCAAAAAAAAAATTGTCACATGGCAACAAAAAATTGTAGAATGGCAACAAAGAGATTCATAGCAAAGTAACAAAAATATTTGCAGCCTTGCGGCAAAAAATATATGTAGCTTGCAGCAAAAAGTTCTACAACGTCGAGTATTATATCATTCTTGTATATTTGTAGCCAAGGTGCATATTTCTTGAAGATTTGTTGTAGGGTTCCTGTAGATTCCATGCAATACCATTGCAGGCTTCATGTAGATTTCCTGCAGTGAACCATAACATATACAATTTGCAACATGTTTGTTTAAAATATATCCAACACAAAGTGGCAACTGTAAGCTCTTGGAAATATTTATTCAATAAGTACAACTTGAAAAAATATCTATTTGGTATTTTATTACATCTCTCTATTTTTATCCTTACAAACTTTGTCCACCAACAGGCTAGTTTTCGAACAAGGTTTGTTTAATTATACCCAGAGGGTTTTCACAATCATAATTTATATTCCTAAAAAATGTCTACCAAAGCTTGGTTTCGAACATTTGATGGTCTGATGGTGGATGAAATCTAATTTCACTAACACATTCCTATTATTTCTTTTATATATATATATATATATATATATATATATATATATATATTATATATATATATATATATAGATAGATAGATAGATAGAGAGAGAGAGAGAGATAAGTACCTCAACAACACAAGTGAATTGAGTTACATTATTGAGTGGATTAGGAATGGGTAGAGCATATAATTATGGAGACCTTTATGGAAGATGAAGAAAACAATATGCATTTTCTTTTACAAATATTTGAGCTAATGAGTAAAAACACATTGACATACAATGGTTATGTATATTCTTCTTGAAGACTCTATGTAGTAATAATACTTGTTTATTAATAAGAATGATTAATAGTGTTAATGAATAATGGTGATGGATTGGACATTAATGCCTCAGTAGCACTACCTCTTGACTTCTATTTGTACTTTCCTAACAACTTGTCTTCACTCCTATAACACTTTTGTTCACTTTTGTAGCATTAACATTCACTTGGTCTTCAAATCAACTCTTCAATATCCTTCCATTCTTATCCTCATGCGCCTTTATGAAATCTATTGGTGTTTTTTGTCAACGATTTAACTTTTTCATAGCAAAGGGTTATGCAAGTTTCCTATAGCTTTCTTGTAACCAACAAACAATTGGGGTACATGATTCTTGTAACTTTTCCATAGTCAAACAAGAGTGGTGCTACAAAATTCCTATAACTTTTCCTACAACATATAATCATGATATACTTGAAGTTACCTCTGTTTGACTCTTTCTCATGTAGAATTCCCATTAATAAATGCTTCTTCCTCTTATCAAGTTTCCTGCAAAGAGATTAATATTGTGGGTGGTTCTTATTGCACCACAAATATGACTTAGTTTAAATGCACTGAAATATCCATACCATATGCCATGCTAAAATGAGAGTAGAACTAGAAGAGTACTATTTTAAACTCTACTAATTTTAACCAATAAACAAATATATTTTATTTTCAAAGAGTCAAAGAGTCGTAATGAATTTCACAATGCAACAATTTTGTGTTTAACGCATTTTACAATCTCTTCTTATTCATTTTATTTGAGTAGCTTTATATTTTCGCCTATGCATGTCAGAAATATGGATTTCAAACTAATACAATAATGAAAATGCACCTAGATTAACTCCCCAACAGTGATGTCAAAAATGGCAGACCTTTCAATTGTCTTTCTAATTACTTTAAAAGGTAATCAAAAGGTTTTCACATTTAATTGTCAACCTTGAATTTGTATAGAAATTGTAAGCTATTGTGCATTGTATATGCTGATTGCACTTTCTATTTCCACTGGTCTGCTATGTACCTATAATTTCAATAGTTATTTTTACAAGTAAAAATAATTCACTAGTGTTGGGAAGGTTCTACAAACTTTGAAAAGGAAACAACAGTCACACTTGCTTAAAGAAAATCAATTAACTATTTTGCAAAAATGAAATCACACTTAATGAAAGACAACAAAATACTATATTGGGAAATAAATACATACTTGCGAAACCGAAATCACACTTGCTAAAATGAAACTACATTTGTTGAAAGAAAAGAAAAAAATTAAACCTATCATTCTCAATGTGATTACTATGTATATCTTAAAACAGTGAACATAAATATTGAATTAGATGTAATCTTTTGAAATATCTTATTAAAAGGAATATAGTAAACATAATTTGCAAATTTGATTTATAAGTGAAACACAATTCTACTTAAATAAATATAATAAATCAAAAATACAATTCTACTAAAATAATAAATATAAATATAAATAATTCCAATTTTACAAAAATATACAATTTATCAAGCAACTACAATCTATAGAAATAAAACTATAAAGCAATCTTAAATATAACTTTACATAAATATAATTTGATAAATAAATGCAACATGCATAAATGAATAATTATATAAATTAATTAAATTACACAACAACAAATGGAAAAAAACCTAACTGCATAGCACTATATTCTATAAGGGTGAGTCTTGCCTCGATAGAACGAAATGTTGGTATTAATCTATATCCACACCCACTACTACAACCTATAAAATAAAAAGAAAAGAATCAAACTAATAAGTATATTAAAAAATTGTTATTATAATCCCAAGTTTAATATTTTTCTTTTTGCTAGCATCTTCTTTTCTACATGAGCTTGCTCAAGGAAAAAATAATAAATGTTTAAATATAGGTTTGAATCCGAAGCAATTACAACCATTTTGCATCTTTATGAAATATAGGAAATTATTTTTAATATTTGTGTTAGTTTTCCACGTATTTTGGAATTTTTGTATCTACAAATTCATAATAAGCTAGGTTGACTATAACAATTTATCCAAAACATCTTCAAAATAGTTATTGATAATATTGGCATCCACATATATATGTATGGGATATTTCTAATTTTCTAATAACAATGTGTACGCGAACAGATTAAAATATGGCTCCCAATTATTAAGCAAAGAAATAAAAGCATAGATCAGCCTGGAATGCCCTAGAGTGCGGCATTTGTTGGGATTCGAAGAATTCATGAAACAATGACTTATTATTTGGACAACCTAACAAGAGGACATTATGATATCCCTAACCTCTATCTTTCTACAAAACTTTCTTCTTATTATGATGAATTGTGCATGGGGGGAAACAGTTAGGGCTCACTATTATAGAGAACTTCTCTTCCCGTTCTACATGTTTGGGGGGTGAAAGATAGGACCGACCCCTGAGGTAATGGCTTATTTGAGGTTTGTAATTATACCAACTAACTACATGTAAGGGAAACAGTAAGGGAGGAAGAAGAACAACAACACTAGCACTTGGTAACACCTACACCATTGAGTTGTGTGCTCATTCAAGGTTCTTTTATGATAGAGGTAATTGTGGATGTTTGCATGTGGAAGAACATTCTCAATGAATGGATTATTCTGTATCAACGGCCTGGCCAAATGAACAAACTAAATGATGTCAAAAACTGATTCATCTTATTTCCTTAATCCAAGTTTTGAGCAAGAGATGGCATCAAACCAAGCCACAACACCTACCATGAAAAGATTAAATGGTGACCACTACTTACTTTTCATAGACCCCATACATAGGCAATGATTGAGTGGGATCCAAGTGGGGAAACAATTGACCTAGGCCCCAACTCTTCCTATTGAAAACCTAGGAGAGCTAGAGTGGCTATACATAATTTTTGTTTCATATCTCACATATATGTACATATGTTCTGTACACGATACAATTTTGTTGCAATACACCGCATTTGTAAACCCCCCACAACTTTTTTGATAATAAGCTTTAAGTTGCTAACAAGTTTGTTTACCGAAATTGCTTACCAAATTCTGCTCGTTTGGGTGTAGAACTGTGAGAAAAGCATCTAGGGAAGGTAGGTTTTTAGAGGGGAGCTAGGTAATGACTATTGAACCAACTCAGCACTTATCCTCCCCCTTATGGTCGAGCAATAAATTCCTTATCTCACTTTACCAACATAGACTAACTAACTCACATACACATCTTGGTTAGCACAACTTCCCCATGCCCACATAGATTCTAGTAGACTATCATCCATCCAAGTCCACACCTCTATCCCTGACTACATATGTTCAGTGATTTCTTAGTAGGTGGTTTGTGCCCGGTTTGGTCAAAATTTCCTTCCCTTCCCAGTACATACATTCCTCAAGTAGTGAGTGTGATATGACAACTGGAAAACCTGTCGAAAACCATAAAATATATATTTTAAACTCTTCTTCAAGTGAATACATGATTAATGGTGATCAATTTCTTCAACTTTAGAATGCTAAATATGCAACACGCCCTCTGCAAATGCTTTGCACTATTAATTTGCATTTTCTCCAACTTGTTTAATATTATAATATTAAACAACTTTAATTAATATTCTAGCACAACTTGTTTAAAAATAAATTATTATTCATAAGTAAATACAAAATATGCATTTATTCTAATGGTAAGCATAGTTTTAGATGAAATACTAAAGAAATGCATCGAAATCACCATATGCCAAAATTATAGTTTTGAACAAAAGGATAAATACGGAGTTATGGAGACGTAAAAAGATATATAAAAAATGGTGAAAACATGACAATTCTAAAACCCATCATCTAGAAATTGGTCCAACTTCCTATACACAAGATGTTTTTGAAACCATATGTTTTTCACAACAGATCAAGCCCTAGACAACATCAAACTCTTACCAATTGCACACTCATATTGTTTGAAGGGGATTTGCATTCATAACAAAATTAATCATATATATGATTGCTTGAAAACACTTTTATGAAGTAAATAAACAAATGTTGCGTCTTAGTGGAAGCACATCAATTTTTATCCTTAATAATGGAGCTCAAGATGTAAAATTGAAAATGGATAAACAAAACAAAAAATGTACTTGCTTGTTCTTTCTCCCCCATCCATCACATCCTCCTCTTATAGAGGGTTAAGTGGGTAGGTGAAAGCATCACCCATGCCCCTTAATTTTCCTTTAGAAATTGCTATTATGTAGTATTTAATTCTAAAATTTGCATACAAAAGAATATTAGAAGGCTAACTATGGTCAAAGGTTCTAAGGTCCTTGGCCACCTAGAGGGTCACTCACTAATGCACATTTTTAGATATTTTATCTTTCTATAAAATGAAAAAATTACCTTCATTTAACTACAAATCACTAATAATTTGAAATGAATATTTGCACATTACTTTCAAAGAAGAGAAATTGTGTGTGTGTGTGTGAGAGAGAGAGAGAGACCACAAGCTCATAATTATATCCATTTGTTAATTGTCAATGTCACTAGTTTCTCTTATATACTTGACCAAAATAATCCATAATTAATTTAACAAAAAACCTATCCTATCTTTGTCCTAATCAATGAGAATTATTGTCTCTTTAGTAATTACATACCACACTATTTTGATATGTAATGCTCATTCAAATATTGAACACTCTCATTTGGATGAGTGATATGTGCTCACTTTGGGGCACCACCCTAAAAGGGAGCAAATTTGGATGTTATGATAACATGACTGCATCCAATCCTTTTCTTTTGTTTATAAAGAAGTGGGATTAGATATGTTAATTTTTTCAACTGAAGTCAAATTCCACCTTAGACAACTCATATGACCAAGATGATGATTTCATTAGATTCTTCTTTTTGAGAGGACCAAAATCAACCTAAAGATCACCCAATTTGGTAAAGCGAAAGTTGAGTTTTCAATTATTTTATCTATACATGTATTATGGAATGGGTCGGCCCTAACCACATGTGTTACTGCTTAGGTCGGCCTCAACCCCAAGTGGACCCTCATGAAAGCCAATAAATAGAAGATACCTCAAGCTTATTTGGACACACTGAACAAGCCATCTTCTCTTCTCTTATTGTCTTGGTTCACACAGGGCTATTGGAGGAAAGTTCGCACAAGGGTTTGAAATCTCAAGGTTGAAGATTGCACTAATCTAGGGTTTTCTAGATCTAGAACACGAGCGCAAAAATGGGCATTTTAGTCCCTGGATGTTGGCATGGTGTGTTATGGGAGCGTCTAGGGAGCCTGAGACGCTGGCACAATGGGTTATGAGAGCGTCCAAGGCTTCAAAGATAAATCAGGTTGTATTAGTCACCAGACGCTCGCACAAAGTGGTCATGAGAGCATTCGGGCTTCCATAGATGCCCACACAATAGCCTTATGAGAGCTTCCAGGGTTTGAAGCAGGTCTGGGTATGTTTGGCCCTAGTCGCACTCATGTAGTTCACCTAGGAGAGTCCATATTTGTTCCTAACATGATCATCTAGTTATGCAAAGAGCGCCCAGGTCTGATATAGACAGTTGCACAGCGCCTCCTCCCTGCATCTGGGACTCATAGGAGATTTCAGTATTCTGAAGATTCCGCTAAGTGGCAACAGTGTTCAGATCAGTGACAACATTATCCAGCAGTTGACTTCAATTTGTGATAGCACATTACAACCATTAGAATGAGGGTTTTTATTATAAGCATGATTAGATCTATTTCATGGATATCATAGTTGTTTTGTTGCATAGATAATGTCATGGATCATTGTACTCTCTTTTGCCGAATCATTTGATGACGATCTAAGAAGAAGATTTGCAAGGGTTTTCCCCATAGTGCGTTTTTCCCTGGTCTCGGACGAATCCTGGTGTCTCTATGTGTGTGCATGTTTTTCTTCTATTGTTCCTTTATGTTCCATTGCATTGATGATGATGATGATGTTGTTGTTGTTGTTCTTTCTATATAATTGCATATGCTAATGAATAATGGTGTAGATCTGAATAATGTTATGATGATATGGGGTCAACTTAATGTAGTAATGAATAAATGCAATTATCAAAGCAAAGAACAATGTAGCCTTATGAAAAATTAACATGGTATCAGAGTTGGGTTGAAGAAAATCCACGAAGATCACCCTGAGGATGATACATTTGATGGATGCAGGAAGAGGATGGTGGAGACCTAAAATAATTCTAGAGTTTTTATGAAAACCCTCAGCAACGTGATTATTAGGGTTTGATGGATTCTATGAGGTTAGGGTTGGAAAGAGAACGCTAGTTTATGGGAAAAATATGAGATACAGAACTTAGTTGGTTAATGTGAAGATGCTTAAGCACTTGACAAAGATTTAATGAAGCCCTAGATGGAACAATCCCTAGCAAACCTGGTTTTATAACTGAAGGAAACATTGGTATATGGACCATGGAAATCGATGGCTTTGAAGATTGGTTCAATAGGGAGAGGGTCACCTCTCTTTAAAGATAAGTATTTCTAAACTTATGATGCCTCTTACCTTTGTTTGGACCTATGGATCTGATGATTATGTTTATTGCTTATACTTTTTGCATATGTATTTGACTATATGGATGTTTCTAACCTCCTTGATGAGATGTGATAAGTGGATCCCTCTTGAGGATCATTTGAGATGCAGGAAGGATGGCTAGAGCTGGAAAGGGTAAAGAGGTACTTGATGAAAAAGGTGACAAGCACTACAAGTTGTCTATGAAAAGGTGCACAAATGTTTGAATACCACAAGGTATGCATGGTATGTTATATTCTAAGTTGCATGAAGCGTCAAAATGTTTCAAAGCATCGAAATGTTTCGAAGTTTCTGGAATGGGTACGTTTAGAGAAATCACCTCCCAAAAATGGAAACGTCGACCAAAACGTCAATTGAAACGTTATATATATATATATATATATATATATATATAATATATATTATATATATATATATATATATATATATATAAAGAAATTTATAAATAAGTAAATAACACATTATCTTGCATGGAAAAAGGGAATATGACCCATAGATGACAATTTAGAAGGAAAACCAAGCCTATATTAACTCTCATATATGATTACATGATGGTCAATTTTCGGTTGAGTTTCGGAGTTTCAGGTATGGGTACATCCTCAAAAGTCAGGTTCCTAAATTTTCATGCAACATAGCTTGTATTTTAGTTGTATCATTAGATTTCTCGGTAAGCCCTAAGGTATGATGAGAATGCCTCTTTCTTTGATGGCTCATACATGCATATGGAAAGCAACTTGGATCTATGTTTATTATGATGAAATGATGCACCTCGTGTTGAACATTTTGATCTTCTTGTATTCTATGAGGCTATCTAATGTTGATACATTGATAAACTTGATGATTGCCTAATATCCATTCGTTGGGAATCTTTATCCTATAAGGTTAGCACCTTGACTCTAGTAGATGATACTCTTGATACTTGTCATGCTTAGGTCATTTTGGATTTCACATAGAAGGATAACTCATTGACTCCTATAAATGAGTTTGTTGATAATGCTTGGGATAAGCATGATGAAAGCATATGGAAAGAGACATTGACACTCTTGTTGTTTTGATAAAGTTTTATTGAATAACCTTACTTGATCTTATTGATCATGATAAGCATGGTACCCTTGATGTTAGAGGTATAACTATGAGAATTGATATTCTAGATCTCTTACTTCATGTGGTCATGTCTTGATGACATATGGTAAAAATGGATGCCCTAACTTGATGATGTGACTTGATAGAAAGTGTTATTGTGTTCATAATCTTTGAGATGTGATGTTGCATCTATCTATTGCTTTGAGTCTAACCTTTGATGAAAGATTGATGTTATGATGCTAATAGCCATGATAGATATATGTTTATGATCTAACAGATCTGTTGTTACATGACTCTAGCAGAGAGGTTGATGACATGAATGAAGTAAATCTCAGTCAGAGGGAGAATCTCTTCTCAGATCTGAAGCCGGTACAAAAATTAGGGTTTTTGGTCCATACGCAATCACATATCTGGGAGATCTCGTCCCTGGATATTGGCATGCTAAGGCCCAAATAGCGTCCAAGTAGCTAAATACGCTCCCATGATAACCTGAAGGGAGCATCCAGGGGTTTGAGTATAGTTGACCATCATCTGAAGTTGTCTGAACTCTGAACCAAGGTGTCTCCAACATATTTTTCCACTATAAACTGATTTCTGAAGTTGTTGGGTTAAATTGACGATCACATAAAAATGAAGTACTATGCATGAAATCAAATTATCACATGGAAGATGTCAGTTCCACATATATGTTGCAGATAACAAGATCTGCAAGTAGGAAAAGCTTGAATGTTTTCCATAACATGAACATGCAGACTGAACTTGTGTTTGTAGGTGACAGGGACATACATATAGATATGTCCCTATATTTGTGCTACAAAAGGTTGGCATGATTTAGCTGATTGATATAGATGAACAGTGTTTTGTCATGATGCTTGACAATAACTTTGAATTGATGATTGAGATATGCTTTGAGTATAGTTCTCTCTACGATAGCAAATTTGGAGTTGACCTGATGTCCAATGATCTGATTTGACGATTGTTGATTTTCAATGATGTATATGCTATGTGGGCATAATGAATTATGTGGGTATTTGGAAATTGGCCTCCTTGGTTGAGGTAATTCAACATGAAAATGGAACCTGCATGACTCATCCTTGGTGTATGCATTTGCACTTAGTGACAAAAATGACTTATATTATGACTATGAGAATGGCTTGATCAAGTTCAGATTGATAATGCATGGTTGATGACAATTTGTTGGCATAATAATAAATTAAGTCATGACTTGATATGAGCTCCACCTGTCTCCTAGTTGAAAGAATTGATATTGTGATATTGATGACTTTGACATTGGTTGTGATCTAACTTCTAAACTTTGATGAGCTGACTTTGTTGATGTGACGGTACAACATTAATGTATGTAAGCTTGATTATGCTGACTTAGCAAGGCATTATGCTTGCAAATAACATTGCATGAAGCAAGCTCCCTGATCCAAATATGTCTATAGTTGACAGTTATCTGATGAAGTCAGGATGATGAGTTCCAAGGTATTTATTTGATAATGGTTTTGGCTTTACATACCGATGGTTTACTCTTGACAGGTGATGAGCTTTTGATGATCTAAGTAAGAGGGAGATTGATTTTGAAGCTCAAAATGATGTATTATGGCATGATGAATCGATTTCTAGAATTTGGAAAATAAATGCTATATTGCAAAGCTATTGAAATTTTTTTTGAATAATGAAAATGCAAATCCTTGGATACTCCGATTTGAAGTTCAAAGATGTTGAACTTGACATGGCATCCGTCAATTGATTGAAGCATTGATGTTTCATTTTTAAACATCCATTTATATATGTATGATGTGTATAGAACTTGAATAAATTCATGATTGAGTTGCTTCATTCACATAAAGTTGCCCCCAAGCATCCTTTGAAATATCTGCATGAGATATTCTATTTTTGAGGCTGAGATATTCCTCCTATGACATGTGATTGCATCAAAGTATTGTTATTGATAAAGACTATTGTTAAGCACATTTGGATACTATTTTAGTATGATATATGTCATGATATCTTGGATGAGAGGTCCATAGCATGGTCGAGGTTGAACATGATGTTGCTAACATGGCTAGCTGTGAGGCAAGATGAAGAAGATCCTTAGAGAGATGTCTACGCATGATCTGGATATGCCATGGATACATTGTGATCTGATTGGCAAAGAGTCCCATATTTATAGTTGGGACCAAGATACTCTCATACATTGAGATAGTGCAGTTGTTCGAAACAAGCTCAGGCTTGTGGTTGGTACCTCCTTGAGAGGGAGAATGATTATGGTATCCTTTTGTTATTTATATGATTAAATATGATCTCACATGATATTTTATTTGATGTTATGTATGAATAGGAAACCACTGTTATTGAGACAAGCAGATACCAAATTTGAGTATGATGAGAGCAGTGTTGATCAAGGACATTGAGCCAACTCTTCCTCCTTGTCTAAGCTCCCTGGGAGAGGAATTGAGATGGAGGGGCTCCTGGGGTTGAGGGAACTCTAGACAATAGGGTGTTACCCCTATCTGTTACCCATAGGTTGGAGAATGTTTCTCCCCTATCTTCAAATTGTCAAAAAATGTTGCTCCCATGTTTGGTCTTTGCATAGTATACCCCAGTTGGCATCATACTCACAAGTAGGCCAACTTGTTGGGAATACGCTCCTCCTTTGGCCAACGAGTTGAGAGAGTAATTGGGGTGTACAACCCAAGTCAATTATGATGGAGGTGTTCTACCACATGACTATTTAGGGTCATTGATGGGAAGATCAGTAGGTAATAGGATGGGTTGAGATAGCCCTATTCGATACCAGGTTGAGGTTGAGCTCCCTGATGAGATCCCAAGGTCGAGATGTGCTCCCTTGTGTGTTTTGATATCCTATTGCTCGATATGGGGTTGTAGATGTATAGCTTGTTGAAATGTCTAGGGCATAAAGAGTGAAGGGAACTCTACTTGAATGGTTCATGAGGAACAATACTTGCTAAGGTTTTGCAAATGGGGTAGCAAGCAAAGTGGGATTGATTGTGGAGAAAACTCCAAAGTTAAGCGCACTTGAGCCAGAGGCGATCTGGGATGGGTGACCTCCCGGGAAGTCCTAGTTACCGGGTGCAAGCTCCGAAACTTGAAAGTGACGATTGACACTATGTGATTCATTTCACTAGTTTCAATCCCACTTCTTCACCCCTTTGAGCATCACCCGATGCAATGAGTGCTAAGTGGACTATTCAAGAATCATGAGAAATTAGTCAGTTACTACTACCTCTCATGGAAATGGTCATACATGAATGACTTACTTAATGCAGTTGAATCCCAAGAAATGTTATATAATATAATGCACTACGAAAACCCCTTAATACTTAAATTCAAAAGAGTGAAGGGAACTCTACTTGAATGGTTCATGAGGCACAATACTTGCTAAGGTTTTGTAAATGGGGTAGCAAGGTAAGTGGGCTTGATTGTGGGTAAAACTCCATAGTTAAGCGTGCTTGAGCTAGAGGCGATCTAGGATGGGTGACCTCCCGAGAAGTCCTGGTTACCGGGTGCAAGCCCCATAAGTGATGATTGACGCTATGTGATTCATTTCACTAGTTTCAATCCCACTTATTCACCCCTGTGAGCATTACCTGATGCAATGAATTCTAAGTGGACTATTCAAGAATCATGGGAAATTAGTCAATTACGACTACCTCTCATGGAAATGGTCATACATGAATGACTTACTTAACGCAGTTGAATGCCAAAAAATGATATCTGATACTTCTTATACTAATAAGAATTTGTGAAATTCTTTTGCAATTTTCTTTAACATGATCTTCTTATTATTATTAGTGTGTGTAATTACTTCATCAAACTGCTATAAAAAACAAAGAGACAAGAACACAAGATATTGGCATCTTGTCAGGGCCAAAACCTCTCCCTCTTGGAGAGGAAAATCCGCACAAAAATTCTTCTTATAGATATCTTCAATTGACGAGACCATGACCCTTGACACATTCTACCTCTCCAAGACCAAGACATCAATCCACTTCTATGTCACTGCTGGGATCATCCTCATTGCTACACAATTGAAGCCATCATTATTGCATCATTGATATCATCACTGCCTGTCTCATCGATGCCATCACTGTGATTCTTAGAACACTATTGCACCTTCATCCAAATCGTTATTGTTGCTTCACCTAACACTTTTTTCCTTAAGATCTATATATACATCTTTGAGAGTTATATCGAGATCTTCATATGATCTTGAACCCAACGTGATTATGACCAAGATCATCATGCATAATATATATACTAAAATAGAGTGTCACTGTGAGAACTTCACATACGCTTAGATCATCACTGCATCTATATGCTGAGACATAGTGAGTCATTGTACGAGTATATGATTGAGATCTTATTCATCATAGACATGTTGCATCTATTTGGAATGTCGAGACTGACAGGGAGTGTATCTCTCTATAAGTGACTGCGTCTTAGGGTGAATGTCGATATTTTCATTACAGGAATTTTGTTTATGTCGAGAATGTATCTAGTCTAAAACTCATACTAATGTTGGATCCTCATCCGAAATCCTTTCTGCTTCATGCACCCGAGATCTAGCTTGATTGCACCTTCAATTCACAGGAACACCTAGAATGGGATTAACTTGGGTTCTTCTTCTCCTTATACCCATCTAAGGCACTAGTTAAACTCTAGACCTATCCCTCCTTTGATGTGGATCTTTGTGCCCATAATCACTCGAAATTTCAAAGATAGATTGCGAGATTTTCTTGTGTATTTTGTGCTGACCCTAGACGGGTATTTATAGTGGTTTGTGCCATATATTTGAGTTGGCGTGAGTTCATGAATCAACATGTCATTTTAACCAAGCCGACAAGACTGTCATTTATATATTTAATTCAATATTGAAGCCGACTTGATGAGTTTTGAATCAATTTGCTTGCAAACTTCTTGAGCATGCCAATGGAGGATTATTCTTGGTCTTGGAGAGCTACTTTTACTTAAATACATTTTACATAGGATCTTAAAGAGCTTCTTTACACATGACATGGCTCTTTGACATAACAATAAAATCCTAAAGACATCAAGAAGAAATCTTTTGACCTATGACACTTCTTGCTCATGAAGCCCATGTAGCAAGATATACAAAAATAATTTATTACATCATTTACAAAGATCATGTCATTATGAAGACCGAGCCTAGTTACACTTTCTTCAACATAGCTCCCGCATGAGATTTTGGGTCGAGATGTGCTCCCCGGTGTGGTTCCAGGTTGAGATGTGCTCTTTCATGACATACTCTCTAAAGACGATTGATGAAGATATTTCGAGTAGCAGCTTGCTGGCAGAGATTCCAGGTAGCAGCCTAACGGATAAAGGGTGGTAGTTTAAGCTCCCCTCTGATAACAAATTCTTCTTCTAGATTCAAGAATGTTCAGCGTTCGAGCGGGAACAATCAAGAGATAAGCAGGATTAAGCAAAGGATAAATCAAGATGTACAATCATGATTTGTGATTATGAGACCCTTGAGATGAACATGGCATGATGACTATATGACAGAGATGATCCATGATGATACATGATGACACTTGAAGATTCCATAACGGCATATTGGTCGATGGACAAATATTGGCAACTGGAATTCTCCCTAGTTGAGAGGAAGTGTTAATTTTTGCAACTACCGTCAAATTCCACCTTGGATAGCTCAGTTGGCTGAGATGATGATTGCATTAGATTCATCTTTTCGAGAGGACCAAAATCAACCTAAATATCACCTAATTTGGTCAAGTGGAAGTTGAGTTTTGAATTATTTTATTCATACATGTATTATGGAATGAGTCTGCCCTAACCACATGTGTAATTTCTTAGATCGGCCTCAACCCCAAGTGGACCCTCATGAAAGCATATAAATAGAAGAGACCTCAAGCTCATTTGGACACATTAAACAATTCTTCTTCTCCTCTTATTGTCTTGGTTCACACAGGTTTGTCGAAGGAAAATTCGCACAAAGGTATGAAATCTCAAGGTCAAAGATTGCACTGATCTAAGGTTTTCTAGATCTTGAACGCTGACACAGAACTGGACATTTTAGTCCCTAGATTTTGGTACATGATGGAATAATGGATCATTTGTCAAATATTCAATAATTAAAGTTGTTGTTTAAGTGAGAGATTTATGGAGAAATTAGTGGAATGATAGGTGAGAGATTCATGGATGATCGTTGAGAGAATTATGGAGTGATTTGTGGAGTTATTGATTGAGATTTTTGTGGAGTTGACAAAATCTCAATACCTCTCCTCATGTATAAATATATTCCTATGTTAATGAAATAAGTTTGAGTTGGTGTGTGAGAGTTGTGCATTATTGTTGAATGTTTTATGCTCTGTAATTTAGTTTTTTATTGTGTTGTTCCATCTTTCATTTGGTATCAGAGCCATTATCCCCAAGAATTAGAGAGTTTGTGAGATCTATGAGAACCCTCTTGAAAAACAAAACTTGTGTTTTTTTCGTATGTGTTTGGTGCATGCGAGAAGAACCTAAATAAAGAAGTGTTGGACATGAAGCAGCATTGGAGCATGTAGACTAACGTGAAAATTTTGTCCTGCATACCTATGCAATGAAGATACGTTTGTTGGTGTAATTTTTCTGCTGGTGTGTGTTTTTCATTTTATATGTTTTTTGCCTCTGAAGTTGTTTCGAACTTGCATGCACTAATCTAGTAGCCTGTGATAGTTTGAAGCAATGTTGGAGCAAGGTTTTTTTTGGGTAGAACAATAAAAGAGGAGTCACCAACATGGAATAGGAACAACCCCTCTTGGAGAAGACCTGCACGAAGCTACGTGGAGAAGTCTTCTGCGTCGATGAGAATCTAAGCGTGAAGAGACTCCAAGTTGTTTGCATTATTAAACCAGTCTATTAGAGCTTGCAAGAGCTACTGCGATTTCATCCGGTCAAATGCTTGTTCGACAAATAGTCATTCAAACTAGGATCATTCGATTATGGACATGCAAGTTTAAACGCGGACGTGAAATTTGAAATAAGAGTGGAGTGAACTTTAAATTTTTAAAGTTTAACATTAAAGATTTCTTTAGTGGAGTGACTTCTCATGAGTTTTTTTTAATATTAAAACTTTTGTTTGGAGTGCACGTTAATGTTTCTTGAAGTGTGCATGACACACCCCTTTAGTTTGTAAAAAGGGCTTTATAAATGTATGAAAGGGATTAAAATTTTCAATAAGGGAGATATAAGAAGAAATATGTTTTATAATGTTTGAAAATGGAGAATTAATATTTCTTCTTGTGAAAGGGGATATAAGATGGTTTGCAACAATGAAAGGAGATATAAGATGTAATTTTTTGAAAAATTGAGCTTTTTAGTTCTCTTTGTATTTTTCCAATTAATAAAAAAAGATATTTTTACGGGGTGGTTGAGTCCTAATTTTTGGGACATTTGGTTCTTATCTCGGGTTGAAGTGGGACATATTGTGTTCTTTTGCATTTTCTCTCTATCACTTTCTCTTACTCTCATCATGGCGACAATCAATGTTGTATTACCTAAACTTGTTCGCACAAACTATTTTTATTGGAGCAAACATATGCAGCCTATGTTCATCACTAAAGATTTATAGGAACTTGTAACTGATGGATACAATATGCCTTCTCCTGATGAATTCAAAGCATTAAGTGATGATGAAAAGAAATCTCTTAAGAAACTTGTTAAGAAAGATAATGAAGCACTTTCACTTATAGGCAACGCTCTTGAAGAATCTATATTTCCAAGAATTAGTGGTGCAATATCATCTAAAGAAACATGGGATATCTTAAAGAACACATTTGAAGGTGTTGTAGCTAAATTGCAAACATTAAGGAGGAATTTTGAAAATGCCCATATGTAAAGTAATGAATCCATTCATGATTACATCACAAAAATGCAAGATCTTGTTAATCAAATGAGGTCATTAGGTGATGATGTTCCAAAAAGAAGGTTAATTGAGAAGATTTTAAGAAGTGTTTTGCCCAAGTCTTAGATGGTCGCTACTAGTATTATGGTCTCCAAAGATTTAAATACCATGAAAATTGATGAATTAAGTGGATTCTTGTTAACTGCTGAAGAGAATCAACCATCTGAGCAAGTAGAACATGCCTTTTCCACAAATCATAGAGGAAGAGGAAGGAGTAGGGGTCAATATCATAATCAGAATCAAAACAGAAATCAACAAAGTTCACAAGGAAATGCATCACCTTCAAGAGGTAGAGGCAGGAATCCTAGCCAATTTAGAGGAAGAGGTAAAGATGGATCTGGAAAAAGAGGACAAGGAAGAGATGGAGGCAGAAATGGAGGAGGAGGTGGAGGACCACAGTGTTATTATTGCCAAAAATTTGGCCATCTTGAAAGAGTTTGTTGTGCAAAAATGTGAGATACGGAGCGAAAATGTGCTAATACAGTTGTTGAAGAAACTAGGAATGAGAAGTTATTCATCTCAAGTCTAATGGCACATAGTGAAGAAAGTGAAGCATGGTATATTGATTCAGGATGTTCAACTCATATGACATCTCAAGAGGAGTTGTTTACCAAAATTAATGACAATTATTCTAGTAAAGTCATATTTGGTGATGATAGTGTTTCTCAAGTAAAAGGGAAAGGCACTGGCAATACCAGCATTACATGGAAAGAAGAAGTTAATTGAGGACACTTTGTTGACTCCAACATTGAAGAAGAACCTACTTTTTGTAGGACAGATGATGGAGCAAAACTACAAGTTAGTGTTCGATAATAAAGAATGCTTAATCATGGATAAGTTAAATAAAAATGCAGTTGTAGCAAGAGGTGCAATGACTGAAGACAGAATTTTCAAGCTCTCCTTTGATTCAAGTAATTCACAAAGTTTGAATACAATAGAAGATACAAATAGTAAGCTTTGGCATTATAGGATGGAACATCTAAATTTTCAGAGTTTGGTGTTGTTAAGAAAGCAGAATATGGTGAATGGTCTTCCTTATATCAAGTTGGATGATGATGTATGTGAAGGGTATATTTTTGGGAACCAACACAGGGAAAGTTTCTTAGATAGAACATGGAAGACTAGAGAACGTCTAGCATTTGTACATTCAGATTTATGTGGTCCAATGGAGATTATGTCTTTTGGAAAGGCACGTTATTTTCTCACTTTCATTGATGATTATTCTAGGAAGACATGGGTGTATTTTCTAAAAGAGAAGTCTGAAGTATTTTCTCATTTTCTTGAGTTTAAGGCTTTATTTGAAAAGCAAAGTGGTCTACAAATTCTCACCCTAAGAACAGATAATGGGGGAGAATACAAGACAAATGAGTTTTTGAATTATTATAAGAAGAATGGAATAAAGCGAGAGTTTACTAATTCATATTCTCCTCAACAAAATGGTGTTGCCGAGAGGAAGAATAGAACCATAGTTGAAATGGCTAGAAGCATGTTAAAAACTAAGTCACTTGGAAATGAGTTTTGGGTTGAAGCAGTACACACAGCGGTATACACTCTTAACCGATGTCCTACAAAGGTAGTGTTGAATTTGACTCCAAAAGAAGCATGGTCAAGATACAAACCAAGTGTTGCACATATGAAAGTTTTTGGTTGTACTGCATATGCACATGTTCCTAAGGAAAAGAGGAAGAAATTGGATGAAAAGCGTGTGAAGTGTATCTTTATTGGATACAATATTGAAACAAGAAGTTACGGGTTGTTTGATCCAAAGGCAAAGAAGGTGATAATAAGCAGAGATGTTGTGTTTGATGAGAAGGGAGTCTATCATCCAGAACAGGTATAGTTTGAATTGAAGAATGATGCAGTGATTATTGGTGATAATTCCAATTCCGACTTAGTAAAAGAAGATGAAGTTAAGAAGAAGCCTAAGTGGATTGAAAGGGGTCATTTAGAAAGCAATATGTTGGATAGAAATTTTGAAAGAAGGTTTACTAGATCTCAAAGTTATCTAGTGAATTATGCACTTATGGGACAGGTAGTGAAAATGGATGAACCACGGGATTATGCAGAAGCATCAAGAAAGAATGAATGGAATGAAGCTATGGAAGCAGAAATGAATGCCTTGGTGAAAAATGATACATGGGAATTGGTCAAATTACCAAAGGGAAAATATGTAATTGGCACTAAGTGGGTTTATAAAACCAAGTATAAATCAAATGGCACAATTGATAAGTATAAGGCTCGTTTAGTTTCAAAGGGCTATGCACAAAAAGAAGGAATTGATTATACTGAGATATTTTCCCCAGTAGCAAAGTTGGATACAATCAGGATGGTTCTTGCATTAGCTGCACAATACAAGTGGCCAATTTTTCAAATGGATGTTAAATCAACGTTTCTAAATGGTTATGTGGATGAAGAAATTTATGTGGAGCAGCCTGAAGGTTTTGAAGTGCCAGGAAAAGAAGATTATGTTTATAAGTTGAAGAAGGCCTTGTATGGTCTTAAGCAAGTGCCAAGGGCATGGTATTCAAGAAATGATAAGTATTTTCAGAACCATGGCTTAGTTAAAAGTTTATCTAAGCCCAATCTCTATATATTTCAATCAAGACATGACATTCTGATAGTTGTCTTATATGTTGATGATTTGATCTACACAGGGAATAGTACAAAACTATTTCAAAGGTTTAAGACACAGATGATTGTTGAGTTTGAGATGACCAATCTTGGTGAGTTACATTATTTCTTGGGTATTGAAGTTTGGCAAAAGGAAGATGGTATTTTCATGTCACAAGCCAAGTATACTTGGGACATTTTGAAGAAGTTCGGAATGTTGAGTTGCAAGCCCACGGCAACTCCTTTGGTAGTTGGGTTGAAGTTATACAGACATGATGACTCCAATTCAGTTGATGTTACTTTGTATTGTCAATTGGTTGGAAGTTTGATCTACTTAACTACAACTTGACCATATATTTCTTTTGCAGTTAGTATGGTATCAGGATTTATGGCAGAACCTAAGGAATTTCATTGGAAAGCAGCAAAGAGGATTTTAAGATATCTGTGTGGAACAGTTGGTTATGGTTTGGTATAAAGGTCTACAGAATATTTCAGGTTGATTGGTTATGCAGATTCAGATTGGGTTGGATGTATGGATGACAGGAAATCAACTTCAGGGTATTCATTCAATATGGGTTTAGTGGCAGTGGCTTGGAGTACTAATAAGAAATCAACAGTTTCTCTCTTGACAGCAAATGCAGAGTATAAAGTGGCAGTGACAGCAGCATGTGAAGCAGTTTGGTTAAGATAAATTCTAGAGGACCAACAAGAACAACAAGAGCAACCCACTCAGTTGATGTGTGATAATCAAAGTGCTATTCAGATGACCAAGAATCCAGTTTTCCATAAGAAGACCAAGCATATCGATATCCAGTGTCATTTTGTTCGGATTTGGTTCAACAAGGAGTGATCGAGATTGAGTACTGCAGAACACAGAAACAAGTAGTTGATATATTCACCAAAGCACTGTCTAAGGAAAAGTTCTGCAAATTCAAAGATGATCTTGGAATATTTCCAAATGATCATTATGGGGGAGAAATGATGGAATAATGGATCATTTGTCAAATATTCAATAATTAAAGTTATTGTTTTAGTGAGAGATTTATGGAGAAATTAGTGGAATGACGGGTGAGAGATTTATGGATGATTGTTGAGAGAATTATGGAGTTATTGATTGAGAAATTTGTGGAGTTGAAAAAATCTCAATACCTCTCCTCATGTATAAATATATGCCTATGCTAATGAAATATGATTGAGTTGGTGTGTGAGAGTTGTGCATTATTGTTGAATGTTTTATGTTCTGTGATTTAGTTTTTTATTGTGTTGTTCCATCTTTTAGCATAGTGTGTTATGGGAGCGTCCAAGGAGCCTTGGATGAGGTCATAGTGGGTTATGAGAGCGTCAACGGCCTCAGAGGTAGATCGAGTTGTATTAGTCCCCGGATACTCGCACAAAGTGGTCCTAAGAGCGTCTGCGTTGCCATAGATGCTTTCACAACAACGTTATGAGAGTGTTCAGGGCTTGAAGCAAGTTTGTGTATGTTTGACCTCGGACTTCCTCGTCCAGTTCACCTAGGAGTGTCCATATCTATTCCGGACGCAGTCATCCAGTTATCTAGAGAGCATCCAGATATGCTATAGACATTCGCACAACTCCTCCTCCCTTCATTTGAGACTCATAGATGAGATTTTAGTATTTTGAAGATTACGCTCAGTGACAACAGTGTTCAAATCTGTGACAACAATGTCCAGCAGTTGACTTCAGTTTGTGATAGCACATTACAGCCATCAGAATGAGAGTTTTGATTATAAGCATGATTAGATCTATTTCATGGATATCATAGTTGTTTTGTTGTATAGATAATGCTATGGATCATTGTACTCTCTTTTGTTGAATCATTTGATGACGATCTAAGAAGAAGAAGATTTGCAAGGGTTTTCCCCATAATGGGTTTTGCCCTAGTCTCGGACCAATCCTAGTGTCTATGTGGGTGCACGCTCTTCTTCTATTGTTCCTTTATGTTATGTTTCACTAATGATGATGATGATGATGTTCTTTCTATATAATTGCATACGCTGATGAATAATGGTGTATATCTGAGTAATGTTATGATGATATGGGGTGAACTTAATGTAGTAATGAAGAAATGCAATTATCAAAGAAAAGAACGATGTAGCCCTATGGAAAATTAACAGGGTGAGTTCTTCCTCCATTTTCTCAAATTTGAGCCTTCCATGATTGTCCAGACTCCTAGTAATGAGTATCAGTCGTTGGTCATAAACAAGTGTAGGTCGTTTATGTGTTATTCCAACCACCTCATACATTTGTCTTCCCTCCAAAAATTCAAGCTACTCTCAGGAGATTTGTTTTGATAATACCCTTAGAACTCTTATAGTAACTTTTGAGATATTTTTTGTAAATATAATTGCATAAGGATATTGGTTTAACATTTTCAAAAAAGTCCAATTATCCTCTCTACGAATAAAATCTATAGCATTAGTATTATAGGGACCAAGCATTTTGTCGTTGAATCTAGTGGCCTACACCACCCTTGTTAGATCTTCTATGAATTCATAGCATCCTAAAAAGTATTCCTCATGGAGGCCATCTAACCCTAGGCTTTATTCCTTCAAAAGCTCTATAAAATTTACAAAGCAATTAATCTTTCCCTTCCCAATTATCTTCATGATTGACAGAACTAGGTTAAGTTGGAAAATTTAATTACTTCATCAATAATAGCCCGAGAGTCCTTCCTAAGAGCATTTTCCACCAATGCATTCATGAACTTCGTGTTTATTTTGGCATTCAACATATATGGTTGATGTGCTTCTAGCTCTTTTTTAAGTCACTTTTCGAGTAAACAAAAAGTATTCTCTACTTCCTTTTAAAAACATTTGACTTTGTAAGATAATTATTTAGTACTCTGCAAAGCATATTTCATTTATGCAACAAATGTATTTCCACAAGAGTCAACATATATATTCGACACGGGAAGATCAACAAGAGGGCGTTGGAAAAGGCCAAAAGAAGTGTGGGAGGAAAGAGTATGTATTTTTTGTTCTTCTGGAAAAGTGGAAACAAAAAAGCATTGCATTTTAGAATGTGAGGCCTTCAAAGACAACAAAGAAAGTTATGCAGACATTCTAGAAGCAAGCTCATGGGATAATCTATTTAGCGAGGGGTTTGTCAAGAAGCTCGAAGCAATTATTGTGAGGCTTCATGGGAAAAGGGTCAAGTACATAAACCAGATGAAGAAACAATCTGTCCCATAGGCTATCTTTAGCCTCGTGGACATTAAAATAATTTTCTTTCTTTCTTTCCAGGATGGCCAATAGATAGAAATATTTACACCAACTTGACTATTTGGAACGGTGTTAAGGCATCCATGAAAGAAAAAGAAAAAATCATGAATGAGCTAAGCATTAAAGGAAAACACTTGTATGGGCTAAGTGTTGTTAAGAAAAAAACAATTCCATTGGTCTTTATTAGAAATTATTTTTTGTTTCTTGTTCCTCTCATCTCCTTGGTTTCTTTTTAAGGTACATTCATATTTTTCAGATGCACTTCATTCTTACCATTTTACCTTCTCCCTCCTTCTGAGTTGAAATTTCTAAGTCTATCTGTTAGAAATTTAATATGTATTCTTCTAGTTTATTTCTTCTACTTGTTAATTATGAACAAGTTATTTAAAACATATAAATAACGAAATAAACACAATACAGTCTCAACATCTACAGATCAACAGTTGAAAGAAAACAAACACACACGTGACACCGTTATTTTTGGACAACTCTTCCCCGAAAAAACCCAATGTGGGAAAACCGGTCCAGCAATTATGAGGGTTATATTATTATGCAATATTTCCTTTAGTACAACTCGGTGCCAAACCGGCTCACCCAACAGAGAAAAACAACCAGCAGTAATACCTCTCTGTTCGGAAACAGGTACTCAGAAAACCTATCCCACAAAACCCTCTCTAGCAACTCTAAAGCACTACGTCAGCCTCAGAACCCTCTATGTCAGCCCTCTGAGGCACTACCCAACCTCTAGAACCCTCTGCGTCACTCATGCTGCTCTCTACATGGATGACGTAGGCCCTCTGGCCTCTGCACTGTCTCTGTTGGGCTCTGGGTAGCCTGCTCCAGCTTTTGCGTCTACCTCTCTGCCTCTGCGCTAGATCCTTAGCACTATCTCTGCCTCTCTGTCCAATACCTACTGCCCCTCGTTGATGATCACTTATTCGACTTTACTTAGCAAACCCCACTCTAGTAAATCAAATGACTGATCACTCTGGTGTGTTCTCCAACTAACCCTCAAGCCTCCTCTTATACTTTTCCTATTGGTCCTTCAACGGCCGAGATGACATCTATAATCAACGAATAAGATTAAATTTGGTTTGATCCATGTCTTTTGGTACCTTCTAACCCAGTTTTATATTAATACCCATTAATATTTTATTTTTCCTAAGTTTAGACTTAGGAACTCCATTAAAATTATTAATTATTTTAATATCTCCCAAACTAGTTAGAATCTGCCCAAACCATTTCTTGGTCTTGGAGATCTCATGTGTTTTAGCCTCTCCACTAATTTTCATGGCTAAATCACATCTGATGCTACCCTAGATCAACACTCTCTCTTAGCAAGGACTGTGCTCTAGTAATACTCCACACTAAGCATCACTTTGATTATACGGCACTGGTACCTATGTTGATGTTAGGCCTTCCCCACCCAACATTCTCTGCACTACTGCATCCTGTATTGTTGCCCATGGCCCTGCCACTACCGTTGTTACATCCATACTGTAGCTCCCTCTATATCCATGTTGCTACTGGTCCTTTCTCCCAACATTGCATTTGCACTACAACCCCCTCTCATCATGTTGCATCATGCTACTGCACTGCAACTTAGTTCCTGAGAAGTAAGTAACTGATTCACCCAACTACTAACATCCCTGTCAGGCTAGAAACACTACCGATGTTGAAGCTCTCTCTGTTGCTAACACGTGCTCCCTCCGCTGCCTCTGCACTGCTACAACAAGTCCCTACATTTCGCACCGCTGCAAACCTCTATGTGCCATCCTGCATTGTTGCAACCCTCTTTGTGCCTCTCGCACTACTGCATCCTGATAGCCTCGTGCTTTTTGGGGACTCCTGCACTGTAGCACTCTCTATCGCTTCAGCCGCATCCGTCTCTGTCAACATCTGCCAATCCCGATACTCTCTCTTCGAGGCTCCCGTAGCAAGGTATAATCCAAGAAGTTGCGTACTTCAAGGATCCTGCCCCTCATCCCCTGTAGTCTTACTGGCTAAAGCTCGATGTCTCCCCACCTCTTCTCTAGAGGTACATGATCACTCATGGCACAATTGTCATCCTCCTCTACCTCCTTTTCTAGCTTTGTTGGCAATGCCTTAGAGTCATACGCCTCTCCCTTGTTCTTCTTCCTCGGACACTGGTTCGCATAATGACCCAGTTCTCCACAGTTGAAGCACTTGACCTTGGAGAGGTCCATGTTCTGCATCTTCTCCTGCTTTCTTGTAGATGCCAGAGTTGCATCCTCTTCCCCTTCCTTCTTGATCCAGACTCCTTTGCTACCACTTCCCATCTTGCTCAGCCGTCTGATCTCTTCTTCGTGAAGAGTTGCCCACAATTCTTCCCAATCTGGAAGATCTTCCCTACCCAGTATGCTCTAGACAAATGTCTCCCACTCCTCGGAGACTGCGTTAAGTGCGGCCCTCACCAACATCTCCTCATCCGGTGCGGCCCCTATGGAAGTTAGTTGGTCCCAGATCTCCTTCAATCGATTGAGGAAGTGATATATCTGCTTTGCCTTCTACATCTGGTATGACTGTAGTTGATTCTTAAGTAACATCTTCCTCTGCACAGAAGTATGCTGGTACAATTTCTTCAAGATGTCCCACATTTCATTTGTTGTCTCCTCAGCAATATGTTGGACCACATGATCCTTGACCCCATCAAGGATGATCCATTTCGCCTTGGCCATTGCCTCCTCGTACTTCTTATTATTAGTCAGTTCAACCGGGATCGCCATTGTTCTCAAGGCGAAGGCCTTGATGCAATGTCTATCTAGAATGGACAGGATCCTGGGCCTTCTAGACCACAAAGTTGGATGCCTCGTCCAGCTTGTCCTAATCCCTCAGCCCATTCATGGCCATCTATCTGCTCTTCTTGTTGACTCCTCCGAGTCTCTTTACTTCCCTCTGTAAGTACTCTCTTCGACTCCTACTGAGTCTCTCTACTTCCTCCCTGCAAGTTCTCTACTAGACTCCCTCTGAGTCTCGATTTTTCCTTCTGGAAATCCTTCTACCAATCGTCAAGTTGCACCTCTTCGATCTTCTGTGCCCCTGCAACACTAATCTAGATTCTTTAGCTAGAAATCGACCTCGGTAGCAAATCCCTCTACCTTGGTTTTGCCCTGTTAGTTATTCTTCTGCCCACAATACCCCACCAGCTTCACTCCCACAAACTACCCACAGCTTCCTATGCCCTAGCAACTGAATGACTAAGCCTCTAGGCTCTGCGCAATCCCGGCATTGGAAAAACTGCTCCTTTAGCCAATTACTTCAACCCTCCTGGTCTTTGTGTGGCTCTGTGTGAGCCTTTTCTGGCCTCCTCAGCCTCTGCGTTGGCCTCTCTCTAGCTCGGACTAATGACGCAATCCCTCTGTGTCAACCCTTCTTCTGTTGCTTTCTGCAAAGATTAGCTTCTGTGACTCGAGACAGTTGATTCTGTGAAGTGAAAAACTTCTTGATATATATATATATATATATATATCCTATTAAAAATGAATTGACAGATGATGATTGTTTACATTGGGGTTCCTAGCTTATATATCGTCATGGGCACCTTTTGGGGAAAGGGCATGATCTTATGATCGTGCCCTTTCATTTAATTTAACCTAAAATTAACTATTTTTTTACATAACATTGCCTTCCTCTCAAAAGAATGCTTTATCCTCAAAGCATACGTACCGACAGATGTTATTAACAAAATGCTTCATTCCCGAAGAAGCGTCTTCTTTAGTAAGTCCTTCCACTTGATCAGATATTCCAAGATGATCAAGGTCCCACACTTTAAAAGGTCTTGGATTAATCTCGCAATTTCCGTTTTTTTGGTGATGTGGATATCGGTATGGCTTGATGTTGACGAGGTCTGATCTTGCCTTGACTTCTATTGTATGCTCAATTTCCCTATTATGCGGCATCTTCATAGGTAGGTCTTGAAATACTTTTTCATGCTTCTGAATTAGATCTTGCATCTCTAGTGACTCTTCACTGGTCATATTTGCATATAACATTTCTAACTGGTGACATTGTATTACATAAGTGAGTGCTCCTTTTCAACTCATCTTCATCATCTGAGATGATGATACAATTTGATTCTCTGGTGCTTAGAATCTGTGTAATTTGTACTTCTAACCTCCCCATTTGAATTTTATACATTGTACTTGATGGTTGGCTGCATAAGTACCTCAAGTTCGTAGCCATTCGATACCTAAAGACTACATCTACTCCTCCTAACGGTACCATGAAGAACAGAGACTCTAAATTAAAGTCTTGAATCTGCAATTTGACCTTATGGCATTTCACCACCTTTTCAATCTTCTTACCGTTAGCTACCATCACTTTCATGTTTGGTAAGGGAAATGAAAAAATATTGAGTCTCTTTGCCACGGTTGCATCTAAAAAATTGTGTGTGCTACCAGAGTTGATGAGAACCACTACGTTGTTCTTCTTTATGTGTCCTTTTAACTTTAAGGTCTGAGGTTGTGATATACTTGTCATAGATGATAATGACACTTGTGGAATACTTCAATCATCTAATTTTGGTGAGAATTCTAGGGTATCTTCTGTTTCTTCTATGTCAGACTCTTCACTGTTTGAATCATTGGTTGCTTCACGTTGCTTCATAATTATATAGGTTCTTTGGTTCTTTTCCTTTAGCACATCTATGTTTGGGGTCCCACTTTTCACCACAACGCTTGCATTTACCCTCTTTTATCCTTTGGGTTTCCACATTAGATTTTTCATCTTCACGACGATGTGGTAGAACATATCTTGTATTATTTGAGTCCAGATTCTGGGGTATTCTTCGTCTTGAATATGTTTTTTCCGCTTTTGACCAAAATATTGGATCAAATTTTTTTTCGGATGTTTTTGCTTTTTGTCTTGCTACTTCTATTGATGTAATGTCATGCATCTCAAGTTCTACTTGTAAATGGGTTTTGAGTCCCGAAATGTATGATTGAATTAGACGAGATTCTGATAACCCAGGGGCTCGTGTTCTATGTCACATGGTTCGAGTTCGACAACGATTAAGTTCAATTCGAATTCGAATTTTCCGATCAGATTCGAAAGAGGTTCGGCATTAGGTTTGACTATACATATTTTTCAATATATTTATATATATATATATATATATATATATATATGACAAAATAATAGAAAATTCAAAATCGATCCATAAACACATGAATACAAATTCTTATTAATAAACATACATGACTAATGTAATCATTCTAACATCTAGTTAAATGTAAACATACACAATAGTAGTTTGCAAAAAGAAATGACATAATTTTCACTCTTCAAAATTTAAATGAATATCAAATACTAGTAATCTTTTAAAAAATCACATAATCAAAACATGATCAAAATTTAAACATACACATTCTAATACAGCTATATTAAGAACTCATTGTAGGACATTTTCAAATTTCAAAATTTTAAATATCATCAAAGTCATCAGCACATGGAATTCCATCATTTGGCTCATCTAGTGAGTCACCATCAATGCTAATATAATAAGGAAGTCATAAGGACCATTGCCAAGTAGTTATAATCCATAAAATTGTTCTAGGAAATTCAAAAAACATAGATATCTATGCTTAATCAGAATGTAGTGAACATATAATTAACTGTGTGCAAAGATAATCGCGTGCCTAATAAAAATAGGTTTGAAACTATAAATTTGGAGTGTAGTTGAAGGCTTTAACGAAACTTTAGGCTGACAACTCCAAGATCAACCAATTTTGAGATTAATTCCTTTAACATGAGTGGGACTTGAAATCAACTATATATGCACATAAATAGAATATCCTATAATCTTTTGTACATTATTCAGGTAAATTAAAATTCATGAATTACATAAATACTTTATATGGATGATCATGGTCACAACTTCTGTACAATATGTTTTTAGCAGTGCAGTTATAAAAATTCCTCATAAGAAACACATATTTACAACAAAATTTGAATGCTCTGCATATCTTGAGAAAAAAAAAGCTTGTTTGTAGCCAGTCTGGTCAATGGATCCATTGACTGATGTGACTGTGTTTCTGTTACTTTTATATGGTTATAAATGGCACCAGCAAGTAAAACAATTGTTTTTTTTGCAAATATGGTTTACAAATGGTGGCTATAAACCGCCTACTATTGTATAAAAGGATTAAGACTGGCAGAAGATTACTCAGTACAATTGAAAGGAAAGCCATGAAATGCTGAATACATGGCAAACCCTAAATCGAACCTTAAAAAATTCGTTTAAATTCGCGTTCAGGTTCGTTGAAGTTCGTTCAGGTTCGACTTTAGGTTCGAATTTCAGGTTCAGTGAACCTGAACGAATTTCAAATTTTTTTTCAAGTTCGCCGAATTTCGAACTTGAACCTTCAGGTTCGCCGAACCTTGTGACATAGCTCGTATTACTAAGGTCTCCCATTCTTGAGTGTATTCGTCCACACTTACTTTTTGTCGTAATTTGATGAGTTTTGAAAAGAACTCTCCTTCCTTTACACCTTGGAATCTTTAAAAAAATGCTTTCTTAAATTTTCTCCAGCTAATGACGTGTGTTGTCTTTTTCCACCACATATACCAATTATATGCTTCTCCTTCCATTTTCATGGATGCGTGCCTGAGTTTTTCATCCTCGTCATTGATGTCATATATCTCAAAGTATTCTTTTGCTTTATTTATCCATGCAACATTGTTTTTTTCGTTTCCATCGAATTTAGGCATCTCGACTTTTGCCCTTCGCTAGTATGTTGCTAATGGTTGAGCGAAAAAGGGGTGTTGATTGGTAAAGGTATCCCAGAGTTGCTTGTTTGTAAAAGTTGCATTATTCACTTCTTGGTAGGGCGTCGCTGATTTTTTTGGGGATTCAACTTTTTCATGAAAACCTATTGACTTTGTTGAATCTGATGAGATGTGCTCTTGATTCTCTTCATTTTCTTTTAGTAGTTGTGCGAGTGTACAATTCGTTTTTTTACACATAAGTTTCAGCGTTGTTAAGGCCTCTCCAATTTCTACTTCAATTTGGACATGTTAGTTTTCCATCTTTATTTCTATTCGATTTGTCGTATCCTAAAGATTTTTTATTTTGTCAGCCTGATTTTTGATATCGTTAGCCTGCCTCTCAAGCTTGATTTGGAATTCATCTAATCTTTTACTGACCTCATCGTGGTTGCTATGTATCTTATGCTCCGAGTCCAACAATTTTTTTTGGAAATTCGCCATTGTCATTGTCGACATTGAGTGGGTTTGCAAGGGCGTGTATTTATCTGTCAGCTTAAATAATTTTTTTTAAATTATTAAATTAAATTATTTAATTTAATGATATGACAAGGTTTTTTTAATTAATTAAATTAACTTATATATATATATATATATAACTTTTAATTAATTAAAATAAATTAATGTCAATCGATAAAGGGATTCGAAGATCCACAGTAGCTAAGGGACGGAACGTTTGGCAGTGGTTACAATGGTAAGTAGAAAACAACCGTGCAAAAGTATCGGTCTACAAGGAGGTCAAAAGGTGGCGAAGATCGGTGGGGAGGGAAAACGAAGGATAGTTGACTTGGACGCAGGGAATGAGGTTTGGGCAATGCAAAGATTACAGGAAGGATGGCGGTAGAGATAGCAGCGTGGAGGGAAAAAGGAAGACGACGAGGGATGATGTGGGGCACAACAGAGTCTGGTACCAGTGAGCGCACAACAACGGATTGACAACAGCATGGGTTGGAACGGACGAAATGTATATGGATAGTAGATCAGGATGCGAGGTTTGGGATGCGGCTGGACTGAGTGGATTGAGTCAATTGGGAATCAGATGGTTGGACAGTGGACGATACGCTTCCGTGCAACGTCTTGCCAGAGAACTGAGCAGGCTCCGATACCAAATGAAGTGAAAAACTTCTTGATATACAGAAATATATATATTATATATATATATATATATATATATATATATAATATATATCTTGTTAAAAATGAATTGACAGATGATGATTGTTTACATTGGGGTTCCTGGCTTATATATCGCCATGGGCACCTTTTGGGGAAAGGGCATGATCTTATGATCGTGCCCTTTCGTCTAATTTAGCCTAAAATTAAATAATAAACCTAAAATTAGCTAATTTTTTACATAACATTGTGCTGCAAATGCTCTGCTTCCACTGATGCCTTCAGCTCTCCTGTGATCAGCAACCATGCTCTGATACCATGTTAAAATTTCCAAGTCTATCTGTTAGAAATTGAAACTGTATTCTTCTGGTTTATTTATTCTACTTGTTAATTCTGAACAAGTTATTTAAAACATATAAATAACGAAAAAAACATTATACAGTCTCAACATCTACAGATCAACAGCTAAAAGAAAACAAACACACAAGTAATACCATTATTTTTGGACAACTCGTCCCCGAAGAAACCCAATGCGGGAAAACTGGTGCAACTATTCTAAGGGTTATATTATTATGCAGTATTTCCTTGAGTACAACTGGGTGCCAAACTGGTTCACCCAATAAAGAAAAACAATCGGCAGTAATACCTCTCTATTTGGAAACAGGTATTTAGAAAACATGTCCCACAAAACCCTCCCCAACAACTTTGAAGCACTACGTCAACCTTCTGTTGCTCTGCGTCAACCCTTTGAGGCATTGCGCAGCCTCTAGGACCCTATGTGTCACTCCTGCTGCACTCTGCATGGATGACGCAAACCCTCTGGCCTCTATGTTGTCTCTGTCGAGCCCTGCGTGATCTGCTCTAGCTTTTGTGTCTGCCCCTCTGCCTCTGCGCTAGTCTCTCGGCACTATCTCTGCTTCTCTGTCCAGTACTCACTACACCTCACTGTTGATCACCGATTCGATTTTACTTAGCAAACCTCGCTCTAATAAATTGAATCACTGATTACTCTGATGTGTTCTCCAACTGACCCTCAAGCCTCCTCTTATACTTTTCATGTTGATCCTTCAACGGCCAAAATTGCATCTCTAATCAACAGCTAAGATTATATTTGGTTTGATCCATGTCTTTTGGAACTTTCTAACCCAGTTTTATATTAATATCCATTAATATTTTATTTTTCCTAAGTTTAGACTTAGGAACTCCATTAAAATTATTAATTATTTTAATATCTCCCAAACCAGTTATAATCTGCCCAAACCATTTCTGAGACTTGGAGATCTCATGTGCTTTACCCTCTCCACCAATTTTCATGGCTAGAGCACATCCGATGTTACCCCAAATCAACATTCTGCATATGACTTCTCCTTTAAAAAAATGAAATACTTAAAACCTATGTGGCACGGGTTCGCGAACTCGAGGGTGGGGTTCTTGAACGTGTCCTGGGTTCCTGTCCCCAAGTACCGAATTTGGGTATGGTCGCTTCTTAGAAGAACACATAAGAATCAAGTTCTTCTACGAAGAACCAAGTTCTCCATTAAAAAAAATTGGGTTCTTTTGTCTTGACGGGTACAGAAAACCATGATGATGGGTACTTGGAGTTCGAAAATCAAGTTCTTTGGGGTTCATTTTAATTTTAATTTTTAAATTTTTAATTAATTTAATGGGCTTCCCCTAATATTCCAGGTAGCTAGTTCTTCATCTTGCGAGACGAATTGGAGTACTTATGCCTTTATCATTCAGTAAAGAGAAATAGGTTGGGCTCAAAGAAGGCAGGGAACTTAGTGTACATTCATAGCGCACTTCGTCTCATATCTCGAAAAAACCCTTGGTACAAGAAGGATCCTTTCAAGAGATGGGACCAATACACAGAGGATGTTATGTGTGTGGACGAGGAGATACAACCAAATGTCCTTATTCAGCTACCTCTAGTTGCTATGGATGAGCAAGAGCCTCAAGATGAGAGTGATTCCTACTTGGAGAGCATGCTAACTGAAGATCTAAGTGAAATTGATGACATGGCTTGAGGAAGCCAGATTGTTTACTATTAACTATTTCTATTTTAGTATTTTAAAATTTCCTTGTTCTTGTTTAGAGATGCCTCAGGGCAAATTTTGAATGTAGCATGACCATGGACATATATCATGATTCTTATCAATATGTAAACTCCAATTTGCACTTGATATCAAACTAGAAATTTTGAAATTTCATTGTGAATGTTGAATGTTCAATGATGTGCATGTTTAAATATATAAAGTTTAAATCATAAATATTTTAGTTTTCTTGTTTAAAGTTGAAAAATATACAAATTCATATATATTATAATTTATAAAATATAATATTTATATATTATATATATAAATTATAATATAACCAGGACAAACCCGCGCACCCTGTTTCAAAAAATAACGTATCCGTCCCCATCCCAGCCCTTGTACCCGGCCCTAAACCCACGTTTCCTGGCAACATAGCTTAAAACTTTTCATGATTTTGATATTTACTTTATGAACTTAGCACTGTTTGAGATTTAATCTATTGTCATTCTTCCCCTTATTCATTGGCTCTTCTCCACAGAGTTGCAACACTGCTCTCTATGTTTTCTACATCGCTCCTTGATGATGGGTGATGAGTTCACCCAAAACAAGCCGGATTGTAAATTTTATACAGTTCACCCAGAATACTTTGCACAATATATTATTCAATTTCAAAAACCTACATTCTAGAACAATTCCATCGCTTAGCTTGTGTGAATTTGCATGCCAAGGCATAGAGATACCATATAAACCAATATACTAACTCATTTGCACCTTGTAGTAGCAGTAACTAGCAGGCGTAATAATATACATACTATAAAGTTGAAATGATATCTTTATAAAAGACCACAACTACACATCTACAGATGGAGTTTGGCCAAATTAATATATGAAAAAGGAGTAATGGCCTACATAAAATAAACTCCCATGCACATTCACTCGACGAAATTGTGATGATAAGCAACAATGTCAAAATGAACTGCCAAAATGTCAAACCTTACATAGGACAAGCTGACTATGAGTCGGAGGATGCATCAATGGAAATGCAAAAGAGAAATAAAGTGGAATCAAAGAAGAACAGCTTGACGTGGATGAAGCAATTAAAAAATGGGAATAAAAAAAGGGATATAACTGTTCAACACCATGCCTAATAAGGTCGTCAACTTTAGCTTAGTTGGCATACCGAACATTAAATTTAAACTTACCCCTTGAAAGATGGCTACCTTATTGCTATCCACAATCCTTTAATAAAAACTTCATCAATGTACTCCACCAAATGATATTTGCGACATAGTAGAATAGAAAGTTTGAGTCTCCTTTGGAGACAATTCTGTATAGAACTTGCCCACAAGTATAAAATATAGATTGGAATGCAAAGAATAAAACTTCCTTCAATGTCAGGGTGCAATATACGTAAGTCTTCCAACCTGATTCATTGGATATTCTTTGAACAATCATCAAATTTGTGTCTTATGCGCAGCTAAATGCATTATCAATTTTTCAAGTAACTAAATGAACCGATTTTCTAATTGAGATAAAAAAGAACCGCATACCTCCAAGCATGTCCAATAGCTATAAAACCAACTCCGATAGAAATGTGGCCCCACTTACAATTATAAGTTTTCATTACATGGCAACCGTAGCTGAGGAAGAACCATTGACACAATGAACTATCTCAAACCAAACCCTTATATATATATATATATATATATTGCACTTCACCCCCATCAAGTTAAAATCAATAATGTGCAAGCGTGTTACTTCCCAGGACCATCACCTGTGAATGGACTTAGGAGGGTCTCCACTTGACAAAATATCTATTTTCTGAGTCAACTTTGGGTTTTAGCTTTTCATCTAAAAGAAAAAGCAACTCTTGTAAACCAATGCCCATAGTAGCAGAAGTTTTCACACGTGCAATGTTGTTGGAAGACCAATTAAGTTTTTCACTTCCAATAGAATTATCACTACTTACAATGTCTTCAGTTTCTACCATGCTTATTCTGGCTCCATTGCAGGATTCTTCATCTGCATCTCTATCTTGCAATGAATGTTCTTCAGGAGATACCTCCAAAGAAACTTTATTGATGCATGGCTCTTGCTTTTCACATTCCGGAGATTCAACCGGTAAAACACTTTCCAGGTTGCAGTGTGGAAGGTCCGCCTGAAATCAAACAAAGAGATAGTTATATTATGCAGTTTTTGGATTTACATTAAAAACAATATCAGCTTGAACTGCTCTCCTTATGAAACAAACCAGTTTATCTGGAGAACAGTATAAATGAAAGAATGACTACCTTATTCCAAACTTCAATCATATTTTCAAGTTTCTTAGAGGAAACACCTATCTGTTCCAAGACTCCCAAAACAGAGCGTCGCTGCTCTTCTGCATTGAGTGAGCTGCTGTCTATAACATGCTGCCACGAATATTTGGAAATTGGCAAGCATTAGCATTCGGTCATTTTGAAACAACAGTATGCTTAGAGCTTGAACTTTGCCACGTGGTTTTATACTTTATAAAGCAAAAAATGAAAGAATATGGATCCTCAACTATCACGATAGAAAAAGAAAAAAAAAAGAAAGGAAAATAGCAGTGCAAAAAAACAGTAGCGTAGAGAAAAATGAAAGATAGCAACATTTGTTATGGAAATAGAATATAGCAATGACATCATGAGGTAATGGATGATATGGATATGCATATTGAAGCATGCTTGCCAATGTAATGCACTCAAATCCTGCATTTCTGATATGCATAAGAATTGGAAAACAACCCATGCTCAGTTCTTTTGGAGTAACCCGTTTGCAAACAGAAGATTGACGTGTGTAATAAGAGGCTTCCTTGAAAAAATTTTGATAGTCCAAACATTTTTATTGGTTTCACAGTGTGGTAAAGGTAACTTGGAAATATGTCAAGCGGGTTGTAGTCATCTGATAAATCAAGTGAGTTTTATTCACATGGACCAAGATTTAACACTATAAGAACACACTGTCATGTCAATGCACCCACTTATGTGCTATCTTGTGATATCTCATTGTTAACTGAACCTGGGCAGTTTATCCTTAGGCAATGCATCTGTTGGGGTCCTAGCCTCCCTAACACCTAATAGATAGATTAATGTATTCTTATGTAAGAAAGATCATTAGCAGTAAATAAGGCCAGTAATAGTGTGAATGCAACTATTGTAAGAGGGCAGACTAGAATGTTCGACCTACTAGAAAGTTCATCCTCTAGAATGTACAAGGATTAAAATAGTATATATAGATGTAGAACCATTGTAAATGTTGTCTGGAGAATTATTGTAACTGAGCTCTGCTTGATAAAGATGACCCCCTTGAGAGGCGAGTAAACATTGTCCTCATAACAATAAAAGACCATCTTTTGCTCCTATTAATATTGTGCTCATTGTTTTTACAACTCTGTTAAATAATTGGACATTATTTGCATTCATATTCTAAATATTTTTGTCAAGTACATTACAAATGGTATCAGAGTGCTTTCTTCTGACCTATTTTCCAGAAATTTTGCTTTTAGAAATCTTTGCAAGCTAGATACATGTTCCAACATCTTTAAAAAACTAAGATGATTTGTCATTAGGTGACTAAAACTGCAGTCAGGCAAGAATACACACAGGAACTACACTGGTTGGAAACTCCTATAACACTCATTGGTACCCCTTCGAGTAGCACCACATTACATAGTACTTGTACACAGGCTCTCACTTACCCTAGGATATATTAAATGTTCTGTAGGCCTCCTGAAGCCAGCCTTGGCTCAATGGCTCGATCTCCGGACTTCTATAGTGGCACCAAGAATAGCACTCAAGAAGAATACCCTCACGTACTTGGTTAACCAAGTACTACAACTAAGAGTACAGTCAACCCTCCTTCAAGCCTTGAGATTTTGGGCCAAGTACTACTGTTGGACCCTGCAAGTATATTAGAGAACTATAGCATGGGGAAATCCCTTGTCCTTAGGACACTTCAAGCCCAAATCTTTACTGCTTTAATTCCTGAAAACTCTATTTACTGCATAAATTGCAAATTTCCTACACATTTGCTAACATTCAAAATTTGGGACCTATCTCAATTCTCAACAACTTTCTGGTGTCGTGCTAACTGCAATGACACCCCTCTTTATTAAGCCAATTTTTGTGTGGACCCAGCCACCCTATTATAGTCACCTATCTTCCCCACTCAAGCATGTGGCACTGATCACTTTTGTATAACCCTTCAGTGCTTCACTAAACTTTTTTGTGTGGAGCCACTCATCACATTCACCTACTCCTTTATTAGCTAGCCCCACCCTTCCCATTACCCACTTCCGAAGTCACTTGACACGGGGATTCGGGATTCGTAGGATTCGGGATTCGTGGTGTCGGATTCGGATATGTTGACCCTCTAGAACAGGACACGTAGGATTCGTTATATATTATTTTATATATATATCTTTTAAAAATTAGATATTTCTTACACATTTTAATTAATGATACAAATTTATTGATTTCAAACATAGATCTTCATCTATAGCTATTAGCATGCATAGTACATACAAAATTCAAATATATGTCAGTGGTACTAGTCACATAAATCATGATTCATAATTCATAATTGAAAGACAACTTACAACTACAAGATAGTAAGATAAACACACTAACAACTGTATTTTTCTCATTAAGTCATCAAATCAAAATGTGTTACATAGGTAGTGTTGGTGCAATGCCAATGGCAAATAGAAATAGCAAATATAAAACAACTACAGGTATACAAGCCTCAGGGCATTAATTAGCATCAGAATCAGCATCAATGTCCTCATCATCATGGTCCCCATTGCTCTCCTCTACATCCTCCTCCTCCCCTGTATCCATAGTGGCCTCTGCATCTGCTGGTGTGGAGGATGACCCCTCTAAGTCATCAAATCTAACAGGCTCTAGCATTGGATCATTGAGATCCATGTTGGCCAATGCCAACTCAACACTAGTGTCCAAACCCATATCATCAAGAAAGACATCCCACATCTTTGTCTTTCCCCTCAACCACTCTTCCCTCTACTGAAATTAAGACGAAGGTTGGTGTGCACATACACCATTGTCTCTGCCCTGGACTGCTCAAGCCTGCTCTTCTTCACACTATACAAATTCCCATATGTGCTCCAATTCCTCTCACAACAAGAGGATGAAATCACCTGAGAGAGGAGCCTCATGGCTAACTACTGAAGAGGAGGGCTTGTTGCCCCATGATTTGCCCACCAAGAATAGGGCTTCTTAGCCCCCCTGTCTCTAATCACATCATAACCTCCAAATCGACCACTGCTAATGGAAAACTCTGCAAAGGCATCCTCCACCTCAACAAGCAATGCACTATCCTGAAAAATCCGCTTGAATGCCTCTTTCCTCCCGTGTGAGATTTCACCATCCATGTGAGGAGGGAATCTGTGGGAAGGTCCACCATTTAGCCACTCATGGCTGTAGTATTTGGGGTTCAATGAGTAAGCCAAACAATGTAAAGGTGTACAATTCTTGTCTCATCTGCTGACAAGAATATTCTATATAGTATCACAAAAGGCCTCTGGTGATGTCTCATACTCGGGGCACTCACTCTGTAGAATAATGCTCCTCACAGACTCAATCATGGAATCCCATCCCTCATAAACCTCTCCTAGGATGGGTTTGTCTGTATCTGCAAATCAAAGCAAAGAAATGATATGGGTCCATGATCCGAATAATTAGATCTACCCTCTCCCACCAAGCATCATCTAGCACTGTGTCCTTCACTCTTTTAGAGGCTACTTGATTTGTCTTTCTCCAAAAAGACCAAAATTCAGAAATAACCATGGCCCCAAGAGCGGCCTTGACCTCCCTCAACCTCTTCAACATCATGAATGAAGAGGCAAACCGTGTATCAGCAATCTTCAATAATGATAGATTGGTGTACTCCTTGTAGATAGTGAGGGCATTTGTATAATTTTGCACAAAGTTATGGATATGTCTTGCTTCCTCAATAATGCTTCCAATCCAAAGCACATCAGAAGCAATGGATTCCAGTGCTAAGTTCAATGAATGGACAATGCAAGGTGTCCAAAACACTTGTGGATATTTAGCTTCCACAATCATGCCAGCAGCCTTGAAAACACGTGCATTATCTGTAATGATTTGCACACAAGAATCAACACCTACATCTTCAATAACTTTAATAAATAACTCACCAATAAATTGTGCATCCTTGTATTCGCCAAGTGTATCCACTGCTTTCATGAAAACTGGACCACTCAAGGAAGACACCATGAAGTTGATGATTGGGTGTCGTGCTAGATCTGTCCATCATCAGAAACAATGCTAACCCCATATGTTGGCCATGATGCTACAATAGGCTCAAGCATTTTTTGCACCTCTTTTTTTTCCTTCGTCAACAATGTGGTTCTCAGCTTCTCTGACCTAGGAGGCACATACCCTGCTAGAGCCTCTTGAGTTAGAGCTCGGCACATCTCAATAAATAGAGGTGAGCGTGCAACATTAAATGATATGAAGTTTTGATAGAAGAAGAAGGCAATGGTGAGATCAAGCTCTTCCTGTCTCTCTTTTTGAAAAATCTTGTCCATTGGACCAAGTTCTCTTCTTTTTTATGCTTGTCCCCCAGTAGAAGTAGAACTCTCAAATGGAAATTTGGTGGTGGCTTTCCTCAAAAATGGAAGGGGGTCTTCATTTTTGGGTTTTCTTGATTTTGAAGCCACATGTTCCATACCAACATTAGACTCCTTTTTCAATTCTTTTATCTTTTGTAAAGAAATAGCTTTACAAGCTCCAATCCCACAACCCGATAAAGCCAACAAATGTGATTTCACACGGTACTATGTGCTTTTGAAAGAAATGTGACAAAAGTTGCATTTCCATTGCACATTGCCTCCTCCCTTTCCCTTGGTGTTTGGCCCATCCTCTCTTATGACATATTTCCACAATGGATATTTATCATTGTCTTTAGGTCCTCCTCTTCCCTCAACATTACTTGCAACAGAGTCTGATGATATTGGGGGAGGAGGGGCATCTCCACCCATGACATTATTGCCCTTCCTTTGCCCCCTAACTGCTGCCTTTGATTGAGCCATGAATACTGTAAAAAAAATGAACAAAACATGCACAAATTTGTAAACAAAAAATCATATACAAACTGTTGTAATAGAATAAGAAATGCAAAAAAAATTGGAGGTGAAATGCACTTCCCTAGTGCTTGAATCTCCTTGCCAAACGCTCTACTCCCTTAACTCCTTGCTCCAAACCCTTCTCCACTTGACAACAGCTCAAACAACGCTAGCCAAATGATAAACACAGTGGCTGTAATGAACAAATGCGGCCTTTCTAACCCGCGCAGGTGACTTTTCCGCCAAAACGAGTCCTGAAAAAAGGACACGATGTCAAAAATCGTGACACGATTCTGAATTTCGTGACACGCTGGGGGATTCAATGTGTCATGGATTTTGGATATGATTTTGCAGCGAATCGTGTCTGACACGACGGATTCGGATTCGTGGACCCTCTAGAACGAATCTGGTTAATTAGCCCGCTTCTAATGGCATCCCAAAAAGATAGCATTGCTTCCCCAAAGGAATCCTATAAAAACATGCAAAATCAATTCGTAGTCACTCAAGCTCAGAAGGAAAGAACGTTTCATGAAATTACTTCCCCATTGGCTTCTCTTAATTCCAAGGTCAATCAAAATGATCAAACCAAGGGCCCTAATTCACCAGAGTGAATGTTAGACCATGAGGGCATTGAATCATCTCATTCTAACTTCATAGAACACTATTTCTTGTTGCATGGCATCATAGATGACACCATAAAACTTTGTCTGGGTGTCCTTTATTATGCAATTCCTGTCGTGGACATATTGGTAATGGTGGCAATGGTGGAAGGATTCCCATCGTGGATATATTGCTTGAAGTCAGTTTGTTGTTATCTTTATGAATGCCTTTACATCAATACTCATCAGTTGGGTTGTTTGACCAACAATTCAATATAGTTGAACACTACATCACTGCTTTCGAGCAATTTGCTTTCCACACTAAAAGCATGTCAGACGCCTTTTGTGAATGCTTTTTTAGTGGTCTCAAATACAACATCCATGTTCATGTTATAATAGCCCACCCTCGGGCTTGGCTTGAAGTTACTCACTAAGCTAAAGAAGCCCAACAAGTGGTCAATTCTCAACTCAAAATGCCCTCCTATATTCCCCATCCCTACCTCACCAATAACCCTCCTCCATGTGAATATTTCACTACTGAAACCCTATTGCAACAACTAGAATTAATTCTTCTAATTGTTAATTAATTTAACAATTTAATGGCTATGGCAAATGTCAAATAAATCACACTGCAACCATCACAAATAAAATTGTGGAAAATAATAGCGTTGGAAACTAAGAAATAATCTAACGCACACATAAAAATTGACAATTATTTTTTGACAAATGTCCCCGAAAAAACACAACTTGCGAAAACTGGTGCAACGGCTGAGGGTTTTATATATTAAGCAACAGGGAAATTCTGAGTACAATCTATGAATGCCTAGCCAGCTATCCAATCAACAAATATCTGACAAAAGTAATTAGAGAGAAAATTCTCTCACTCCACAAGCAATCTTGGCACTGGCTTCTCCAAAAAATCTGGTCGTCCAAACCCCCTTGCACAGGCCCTCTACACAGTTTGTGCACTGTGTCTCACATGTGTGGCTTTGTTCAACCTTTGATCAAGCTATCCTTCCTGTCTCTGCTGCTAGAAGTGACCCTCCAGGCCTCTGGAAGCTGAATCGGCCTCCTCTCCAGCTAATTGGAATTGCTCTACTGAACCTTTTGCACAACCCTTGTGCAACTTCTACATGGAATAATTTTGTCACTTGTTGTTGCCTCTCTGAATCTGGAAAAATTCCTCCAAGTCACTGTCCCTGCCCCTCTCTGTCTTTGCTTCCCTTCTGAAGCTCAAACTCTTCCGAACACTACCTCTGGAAAATCAAACTCTCCAAGGAAATCAAACTCCACAAGTGTGTTCTCCATCTACCCATCGACTTCTTATAATCCTCTGTTGGACCTCCAACGACCAAGATTAAAATTTAATCAAAGACCAAGATTAATTCCCTATCGATCCGTGTGAGTTTCTAGATGATTCACACCTTATCTTAATTAATTCTAATTAATTAACTAGATTTCCTAAGTTTAGACTTAGGATATATAAAAAAAATAGGCTAATAATCTAAATGAAACACTTCTAGGTGGAATTTCCAGGAACAATTTTTGGGTTATGGAGAACTCCTGTGTTTTAGCCTCTCTAAGTTTTGAGACTAGAACACCTCCGATGCTACAGAAACTAACACTCCCTCTTATTGCGGAAGGTGTTCTCTTGTGTTGCACACTCGGCCAAAACATTGTCTTTGTACCACCCTCTGTCACGTTGTTGATGTCTGTGGCTACTGCCCACCGATCACTGTGCAACTCTGATGTTGCTTTTGTGCTGCTGCTGATACTGCCAGACTGCTGCCAACCCTACATCTGCACTACAACTCCCTCTAAACTGTTGTTGTTGCTATTGCAACTCTAGCAACTCAAAAGCATCCTAAATACTGAATCAATTGTGCTCAGTGTAATGCATTTGTCTCTTGAATCCTAACTACTACTAGCTACTGCACTGCCCACTAAAGAATTTGCGTTGTTGTTGACTCTGCACTGCACTACACTCCTCAGCACCTGACTGCTACTAGTCTACAACTGTCATTCTGGAATGTGACCGCATCAACTGACATTGATCCATCCTGCTACTAAATACTATGGGCCCCCATAGCAAGGTAATGATCCATGAGGAGGACACCTCAATGGACCCTACCCATGTCTACGTTGCTCTAGGACTATAGCTCTAGATTACCCCACCTCTCTCCTGGAGGTACAGCCACAAACATTGCAAAATCTTCCTCCAACCTGGAGGACAACTTATCAATCTTTGTGGACAATGCTACCTGGTCCTACTTCTCCTACTTGTCCTTCTTCCTAAGAGGACATTGAGTACTATAATGATCGAACTCACCACATTTGAAGCACTTGACCTTTGACAAGTCCTTCTTCTTCTTCTTTCCCCCTGCCACTGATTGGGACCCTTAGATGCTAGGTCCACATTCTCCTCTTCCTTCTCACCCTTCACGCCCTCGCTGCTGCTTCTGTTGATGGTACTCTTTAATAGAGCTCGCCTCAACTCTTCCTGCTGCAGATCTAACCACATCTTGTCCCATCTAGGTGTTGATTTGTGGTATCATCGGATGTGCTCTAGCCATGAAAATTGGTGTAGAGGCTAAAGCACATGAAATCTCCAAGACCCAGAAATCGTTTGGGGAAATTCCACCCAATTGGAGAGATATTAAAATAATTGATATTTTTAATGGAGTTCCTAAGTCTAAACTTAGGAAAATTAAAATATTAATGGATATTAATATAAAATTGGATGAGAATGTTTTAAATGACATGGATCAAGCCAAATCTAATATTAGCCTTTGATTAGAGACTTAATCTCAACCGTTGAAGACTCAACAAGAAAAGTACAAGAACAGGCTTGAGGGTCAGTTGGAGATACACTAAGATTGATCAGTCAGTTCGATTTTCTAGAGAGGGGTTTGCTAAGAAAATTCGAACAAGTGATTTGAATTGCAGCGAGGGGCAATGAGGACATAGCAAACAGGCAAAGATAGTGTCAGAGGGCCAGCGCAGTGATTGAGGAGGCTATGCAGAGCCAGCAGGAGCCACGCAGAAGACCATAGAGATTGCACAGAGGCTAGCAAGGCCTGTGTGGGCGACATAGAGGGCCAGAGAGTTGACGCAGAGAGGTAGAGGGCTGACGCAGGGGATTCCAGAGCTACGCAACGGCTAGCAGTGATGACGCAGAGCCTTGGAGAAGCGCTGGAAGGATTTTCGTGGGGTAGACTTGCTGAATATTTACTTCCGCAGAGAGGTATTACTGCCATGTAGAAATCTCTGTTGGGTAAACCAGTTTCATACCCTAGTTGTACTCGAGAAAGTTGCTTAATAATAAAACCCTCATAACTGTTGCACCGGTTCTCCCAAGTTGGGTTATCCTGGAAATGATTGTCCAAATATAACGGTGTCCCTTGTATGTTTGTCTATTATTTCAGTTGATGATCTGTATATGAGTTGAGACTGCATTTGTGTTTATTTTCAGTATTTATATGGTTAAATAACTTGTGAAGGAATAAACAAGTAGGTGAAATAAATCAAATAATGTAGGAAGAATTTCTGATGTGTTAGACTTAGATATTTCAACATGGTGTTGATTTAAGGTAGCATCGGATGTGCTCTAGCCACGAAATTTGGTGGAGAGGTTGGGGCACATGATCTCCAATACCCAGAAAGGGTCTGGGCAGATTCTAAACAAATCACGAGATATTAAAATAATTAATATTTTTAATGGAGTCCCTAAGTTTAAACTTAGGGAAAATAAAATATTAATGTGTATTAATATGAATCTGTGTTAGAATGGTCCAAAAGACATGGATCAAGCCAGATCTAATCTCAGCCGTTTGATGTCAACAGGAAAAGTATAAGAGGAGGCTTGAGGGTCACTTGGAGAATACACCAGAGTGATCAGTCATTCTATTCTCTAGAGCGGGGTTTGCTAAGAGAGATAGAATCAGTGATCAGGAGAGCAATTAGGGGCATTGAGTACAGAGAAACAGAGAAGGCAGAGATTGTGTCGGGAGAACAGCGCAGCAACTAAGGAGAGTAACGCAGAGCCAGCCAAGCGTTGCGCAGAGCACCAGAGAGGCCAACGTGTTTGATGTAGAGGCCCAGAAAGCTGACATAAGGCCTCCAGGGGCTGATGCAGGCCAAGAAAGGATGATGCAGAGTCAGCATGAGACAGAGAGGGGCTGACGCAGTCCAAATTGGGCAAACGCTAGGGTTGTAGCGCAGTTTTGTGCTGAGAAGCTGTCGAAAGGATTTTTTGAGGTTTCAGCTAGGAAATTTCTCTCAAAATGTGAGGTATGGCTGCTAAGGAAATTGTAACGACCAAAAGTCATATATGCAGCGGAAATATTTAAAATACTTGGTAGACAAATACATCCATTGTAGGACAGCAAATGTAAATTGTATATTATATAAAAAATTGATGTAGGATGAGTACAAATAACAATGAGGGTCTTGTATATATAGCTAAGTAAGTACCCTTTCATGAACAAGCATGTCTCTAAGACATGCCTTTTCATTATTAACTAACTAACCATTAATTAATTCACTTATTATTTATTATTATATTTATATTATTATGATTATTATTTATTATCTATTTTTATTTTTTTTTTACATAATTTATGTTCATAACATTGCCTTCTTCAAAAAGCTTTGTCCTCAAAGCTTGTTGAAGAAAGGCTTGATCTCTTCCCTGCTACGAATATCTTCTGCTTGATATCGTTTTCTGCTATGAATACCTTCTTGTTTCGGAGCAATCATTTTTGTCGATACAAGTTGATATGAGCCTTGGAGTGATATATAAAATTGTCTTACTGAGAATGGATCAGACCATCCTCGATTAACCTTATGTGGAATCTTCTAATTACTGTAATTTTATAACAAATTGTTATTAATAGACTAAATTGATCTCACTTTAGTATTCTTTGTAACATAAGTTTATTGTTTATTTTCTGAGTGATGCATATTTGTAGATTGATTACGGTGTCTACTCTTGTGATTCGGATGTAGATAAAGAGTTTTTCTTGTTTGAACTTCCTTAAATGTTTTTATGACAATTTCTTGATTGCCACCTGGCGTCATTGTTGTTGACTTAACTATTGAATCTTTATTTGGGGTATCCTCTATTTGAACGACAACATCCAAGTATGTTTTTACTTCAATAAGGTTTGGATTTGCCTGAACTGCGAGATTAGTGGACTTGATCTTTGTTTCTTCAGTTTGGACTGCTACATTTGGAGATTTTGATCCTTCCTTCGCAACAAGTTCTTTGAACCTATTCGTCAATGACTTCTTATCATTCTTAAGTTTTTTACTCTGTTTGAGCAGATTTTGATTATGATTTTTGAGACGTAAGCAGTCCCCATTCTCTGAGTCAACTTTATTTTGGCCTTCACGTTTCTCGTCTTTTAAACACTTGATTTGTTCTACTAATGTTTGGTTAAGGCTCTTTAAACGTAATTTTTCTTCTTGTTCTAATAAACGCTCATTGAGTTCCTTCTTTGATGCTTTAGCTTTCTTGACTTGTTCGAGTAGATTTTCTTGGTGGTCTCTTAGGTGCGAAATTTCTTTGTCTCTGTTGCAGATGACTTTTCAAGCTCTTTTTCCTTTTTTGATATAGCTTTTTCGTTATCTTGAAACATCAAATCTGAGATATCCTTAAGGTCTTCTAATGAAGATTTTATTGATTTTGATTTATTTGTTATGTCTCGAAACATGACCATCTTCCCTTTATAAGGAAACATCAAAACTTGTTTCTTTATCTTTAACATGAATGTACCCAAATCCTTAAACCAGGGTTGACCAAGTACGATGTCCGTGTTTTTATACGTCCTTAAAACATGAAATTGAGATATGTAGTCATAATGACCTATTGTCACTTGTAGATCACTAATTTTATACTCATTTTGGTCAAAAATATTTTTCTTTGCACCAATTCTTAGCTCTGGAATTAATAGTTGATTTGCCAAGTTGATGTTGATATAATTTTTATCATTGCTTGGGTTGATGGCGACATTAACTTCTCTTCCTTAGGTATTTTCTTTTAATGTAATTATTCTATGATCTGTAACTGAAAGACCATTATAGGAAAACCTTTCTTCCTTCATCATTTTTTTCAATGATTGATCTCATTTGTTTTGTCGTGATGACTTAAGGTATTATATTTAAAGTTCCTTTGGACTTTTTACTTCATGCCTCCTTTAAAAGTGCATTTTTAATATATATAACTATATAATATATATATATAATTCTCCAAAACTCTTTTAATCCATTTACTATCCTTTAATATTTCAAAACTCTTTTGTATTCCTTTTTGTAATTCTACTTATGCTTTTTTTTTCCTTTTATACTTAAAAAAGAATATTTAAATATTGTTTCAATTGGCTTATTTTAAATATCTTATTATCTTTTAAATTTCATGTAACTCTTTAAAATTTAATTCAATTAACTTAAACTCTTAACTCTTAACTAATATTTTCTCCTTATCAAACCTTTTAATAATACCAATTTCTACTTATATATATTTTCAATAATTTTATGACGTGAACTTTTCTTTAAATACCCCTTTATAATACAATATTTCTCTTTATATATATTTTATTTATAATATTTTTTCTTTTTCTTTTTGAAAAGTTACAATCCTTTGTACTTATATATATTTTCAATAATTATATATTTTCAATAATTTTATGACGAGAAACTCTTTTTAAATACCCCTTTATAATATAGTACTTTTCTTTATGTATATTTTTGTAGGAATTTACAGGGTAAGTTCCTCAGACAGAACACCAAAAGGAAACCGCTCACAAACATATCACAGATCAATACACCAGTATTTTGACGTGGTTAAAACCCTCAGAGAGGGAAACAGTCCAC
>APFE030375655.1:192342-210413 GCA_000404065.3 Pinus taeda | reverse complement strand
GCTATTCAATTAGTGATCACCCATATTATGTAAACAATGTAATTCAAAATTCAAATTCCTTAAATCAAACTATCAAATAAACAAATAAGTTGATAAGCCAACGAATAAGAAAAAAAAGGTGCAATTAATACATATTTTCTCAAATCATATGGCTGTACAAAGTTAAGAAGATAACGAGAAGCAAGAAAAAAAGGGAAAAGTTAATGATGATTAAGCGTCTATGTTTGATAGGTTGACTTGTTCATCTACGATTAGGACTCCAACTTTTTCAAGGTCGCACTAATATTTTGATAACCAAGGTTGAATTTAGAAAACCATAAATGCGGTTTTGACCCATGTTTTTTTCGACGTCGAAGTTACATCCTTACCAATAAATTGAAAATTTCTTAATGATCCAAGCAATGTATAAGCATGATGAGTTTCTTGATGATCCAATCCATCTATCAGCAAGCAGCATTATGTTAGAGAACAACTTCAAATATATTTTTAAAAAATATAAATTAAAAAAACAAATAAACAGCGATATTCTATATATTCATGTAGAGAGTAATATAAATTGATATATGACATGTAATCATGAACATGAATACGTTATGTATTGTTTACTAATCATCCCATCTATAATAGATAATATACAAAATAAATTTAGTTACTACAGGCATACTAAGATTTATCATCATATTTATATTTATACTCATAAATAATTTATTTTAAATTAATTGATTAATATTAATAAAATCGATATTATGTTAATTTAGAGTAGTGAATTTTTTGAAAGAAAGCTAATATATATCAATATTAATTACAACATTTTACATCATAGTTGCGTCATCAAACAAATATTTTTCTTGTGTATCAATCGTTATCTGAACTGGGGTGAGGCGGTTATTAATGAACACACTCAACCACTGGGGACAACATTTGCATACAATATTATGTTACTTATTTATACCATATGTTTAAATAATCATAATTTAATTAATATAAAATTTGTTCACATGTTATTTTTTAATTAATTAGTTCAATTAGAAAGATATAGCTACTTTCGATATAAATCTCAATTTTTAATTTGTGTACACTACTAAAGATATTTTAAAATATTATGTGGATGTTAAGTCACTACTATCTACCTAATAATTGTTGATAATTAAATCAAATTTCTATAAACCTTATTTTAAAATAAACACATTTCTATCCACCTTGTCAAAACTTAATATATAATATATATATAGTCAAGTGAATATATATTCTAAGAATTTCCAAATTTGTAATTAGATGTGAATTTTAAATACAGTAAAACATATTATATATTATTAATATTAATAAATATTTAAAAAAGGTGGTGTAGGAAGGCTTGCGCGAATAAGCATCTAATAGCCTACAAAGGAAGTTAAAGTTTGCAGGTATTCATGGGGCCTTAAATGCATGACAAACAACAAGATAAAGCTTATTCCCTATTCCCCAGAAGATTCATGAGCAAAAAATCAGGTAAAGTATCTCTCGACTCTATTAGAGAGACTCCTCCTTCTTATTCAAGCATAGTGAAAGATTTTATCAAATAACAAACACACTAAAATATCTTATAAATAATTTAAAAATAATTAAAGATTCTCTTCAAAAAGCAATAATTTTACGAAATAAAAGAGCTCGCCAATCTGCTATCTTAAAAATATATTATGTACTCTGCAAAAAAAATATATACTAAAACATATACGATATTAATTTAATATATAAAACCAATTATAATATATAATTATAAATAATATATATATATATAAAAATATATATATAAGTAAATATAATATATATATAGAATATATATAAACAATGAATCATCTTTTCTTTTCGTAAGGCCTAGCACCCTACGGGCGGATTTGAACAGTAGAACCGTATCGCAAGGAGTACCTTAACAATGCACCCATCAACATTAATCCAAGACTGTAAGCTATATTAAATAATGATATTAATAACTGAAATAAATATAATTAAATATACATGATCGAAAATAAATTAAGGGAAAATTAGAGAATGACCAAGAACCATGCAACCATCGGCGAAGATTTATTTAACAAGGTTGTATATGTCATCCTCGAAATGTATTCTCTTAGTTTTAATGGATATCAAATTTGTAAATATTGCTAAAAATTATATAGGCATATAACTAAATATTTTGAAATCTTGTCTTACAATGATATAAAAACTGAAATATATTATGAAAATAAAATTATAAGTTTTTCTTTGTAAAAAGATATAATTTGTTTTCAGTGGTATGATGATGTTAAATTACATTTTCAGATAAAGGGATCTGGGATCTCCATTGTTGTAGAATCTGTTGATTCTTTGTTTAAGTGATTCATAGTCATCTGATAACATAAAAACATAAAAAAATGTTGCATTGTAAACAATAAATTTAACATTTATATGTGTTTTACTATCCCTATAACATGCAAAACCAATCTATATAGGTATAGGATTATAATTACTCATTGAGCATTAGATTAGTATAAATATTTTTAGATATCATTAGGTAGTTACAGCGTGCTAATTTGGTGAATGAGTTTCCATGAATGGTTGGTGATAGAACTCATTGAAGGTCCTCACTCTTTCCTATAATCTAGCCAAAAAAGAATTTACAGAGAGAATCTGTTTATGCATTGTGTTCCCTATAAACATGGAAGAAAAAGTAACTATCATTTGTGCATTTTATATGCAAAAATTCCTCCAACAAAGACAAAAGTTATTTATTGTGACATCTTTGATTTCCATTAACCCAAATAACAACATTCATGGAGTCATAGAAAAGTTGGATGTATCCACAACCTTGTTCTTTTTGCAAAAAGAAGGACAAGCTTCAATGCCATAAGCTTAACATAATTATTCATACCCATCCCCAGAACCATCAATAAGGAAAATCTATGCTTCATGGAGAGGTGAAAGAACGAACCTCCCCCACAAGCTTTATTTATACCCTGTGAGGCCCCATCGAAGAAATCCCAAAGCATGGAAGTGTTTATGACTTCTTTTGTAATGAATTGAATGCCTTGTCCCCTTTTATTTTGTGGGGGAAGGGAAGATATACCTATAACGTGTGCTACAATCCTATCAATAATATAGAGAAGGTCCCCCCTTGCCAATCATCAATAATATAGAGAACTAGAGGTCACATTAACCACTAATACTCAATTTTTTGTTGTTGTTGTAACGTTACTATCTTAGTTATCATGTAATCATGTTCCTTCATCTATTTCAATATAAAAATATCACATAACAGGTGATGGATAACTTTCCCTTAAAACTAATTCCAAAACACATTTGCTCTCAAGTTTAAAAGATGATAGTATGTGCTCTTTCATACTTCTACATGAGCTCTAAGTAAGATTGGAAATAAATTCCACAATAATGCAATCTATGAACATTAAGCTATATCAACCTATTTGATTTCCTAGATTATGCTAAATAAGCTCCACTTATTGACTCTTGTTATCATAACCACAAAAATATAATGCCCTTATTGCAAAAATCACATATAAGTGTATGAGTACTAACCTACCTATAGCAAGGTAACTGAGGGAAGAATATGCCTCTCTTCATCAGTAAATATAATAAATATGATATGTTTATGAAATGGAATTATAAAATATATTGACCAAAAAAAAATTCCAAATTTATCAATTAAAAATTCCCAATCCCAATTATTAAGTCAAATCTTTGATCATGAGCATTGTATAATGAATGTTGCAACAAGAGAAACTACTATTACCAATTCAAAAGCATATTATTATTCAAAAAGAGCCAAGTAAAATGTATATTTTCATGTAGATTCACAACTCATGTAATATATTAAAACACAAGACAAGAATCGACTCTACTCTTTAAACAACGGAAACCAAGAATTTATGAAAAAAATAATCGACAAGAAGAAGATAATAAAATACACATAACACAATTGTTTCTCTCAGGAAAGACACTGTTCAAAACCCTAGCTATCTATTGCATTAATTAGAAATCTGAGTGATTATACAATTCATGTTCTCACAAGAACAATTCCACACAAGTATGATCAACTCTTTGCCTCACAAGCCTGCACTGTCCAATGCTTAGCCAATTTATGTTGACTGTTGATCCCCTATTTCCTTGCACAATTCTTGTGAGGAATACACCATATTTAATTGGGAATTCCTTCTTCCATAACTGCAAAATCCAAAACTAGGTCCTCTTCTGATTACATGCATGATCTGTACAACTCGGATCATTCTACAACTGATAGTACATTGTCCCTACACTCTAGTCTCAGCTGGGTCTTTCTTTGAACTGACATGCATGAGTTTCTCATGAGTGAATCTCCAGTTAGCTGGAGTAGCATTGAGGATGCACTAGTGCACCAACTCACTACTAATCCTCTACTAGTTCCACAAACAATTAGAACTAGTTTAACTATCTATAACTCAGTCAAATTGAGTTATCTAATTAAAACTAAAATAAACTCATCCTAGACCTCTTTTAACATATACATGACTATAGAAAGACTTCTAAATTGAAATTCCTAAGATAATTAAGTGAATTAAACTTAATTATCTATTCACAAGTTGCTATGAGAATAGAATTAGATTTTAATTCACTGTTTAATTCAAGGACAAATTAAGTTGGCATTTCTTGTTGTCGTTTCTCAACACTCCCTCTCAACAAGAAAGGGATTATCAGCTACCCTAATCTTGTCTCTCTGAAACTTGAATTTACATCTTGACAATGCCTTTGTCAAAATGTCAGCATCTTTCTCCTTTGAGGGAATGTACTCGAACAACATAATATGCCTCAATACACAATCTCTCAGATGACGATATCAGATATGAATATGCTTGGAATGATCATGAAAAACTGGATTTTCAGATAGTTTACAACTCTGATTATCACAGTTGTATCCATCTGCTGACCAAAGAAACCAACCTGAATATTCCTCATCAAGATGGCCTCACATTTTGCCTTACTTGTAACCATGTACTCTGCCTCTGCCAAAATGAGTGTAATCAATCTCTGTTTCATGTTATACCAAGAGGCCACTACTGATCCAATATTGAAGATCCCTCCTGATGTTCCCTTCCCGTCGAATGGACTACCTACCCAATTTGTATCGGTGAAGCCTAGAAGATTCACTCCCTTTGTTCATCTATAACATAATCCATATTGAGTAGTGCCCTTGAGGTATCTCGACACATGCTTTGTCAGCTTCCAATACAGATTGGTAGGCCTAACCATCACTTGAATAAGTTGGCTGACTCCATAGCACATATCTAATCGTGTGTTCACCAAATACATGAGTGAACCCACAAGCTTCCTATAAACAATAACTTCCACTTCTTCCCCCTAAGGTAGCATCCTCCTTCCTCTAGTTCCCTATTAGAGGAGTCTCCATGGGTTTCCTGCTCTCCATGCGGAACCTCCTGATTATCTCATTGACATACTTGTCCTCAGACACAAACAATTCCTCATCACCCTACCATACTTCAATGCCCAAAAAGTAATGCATGACCCCCATCTCCTTCATCTCAAACTATCTTTGCAAGATCCTCCTTTCAAGGCTTGATCACCTGATCATAACATGTAAAAATCAAATAGTTGACATATAACACAATGATCAACAATTTACATTCCACCACTATGTGGTACAGGTTCGCATCCACTTCACTCTTGGTGAAGCCCAACCTGGTGAAGTAGTTATCGATCCCAGTGTACCAAGCACAAGGTGTTTGCTTCAGCCCATATAACGCCCTCTTGAGCCAACAAACGTGCAACTCACAATTGAAGGTCTCAAAACCTTTAGGCTTCTCTATGTACACCTCTCCCTCAATCGTGTCATTAAGGAAGGTTGTATTTACATCCTTTTAATGTATCTTCCAACCCATCTATGTTGAAAATTCCAATATAGATATGATCGATGAGTACCTTGCAACAGGAGAAAAGGTCTCATCATAGTCAATCCCCTCTACTTGTGAAAAGCCATGGGCCACAAACTTGGCCTTATCCTTCTCCACACTACCATCTGTAGTTTGCTTTACCTTGTAAAGCCATCAGGATCTCACCATTGATTTGTCCTCCAGTCTTGGGACCACATCCCAAACATTTTTACAAACTATGGAGTCATACGCGTCCACAATAGCATCAACCCAAATTGCCTATTGCACTACTTTCTCAAAGGAAGACGGCTTTGTCTCAACACATCCACTCATAAGAGCCATGTATCTAGTGCACCTCTCAGGTGACCTCTTCTGCCTGCGTTGAGATGTGGGTGCTCCCAAATTCTCCCATGCATCATGAAATAACCTTTCAACCTCTCTAGTGTGCTTTCTTCCATCTCTGGAACACTTTGCCTGAGTGGATGTCTCCACTCCCAGATCCTATGCATGTGGATGCTCCACATTAACCTAAGGCCCTTCAACCTTAGGAGCTAAAATCTCCTCAATCGCATGTAGCTAAAGCTCCCTCTCAAGGGAAACTCATATCACCTTCTCCTCATCAAATCTAACATCCCTGCAAACCATTGTCATCTTGCTGGTCGGAAAGTACACCCAGTAATTGTGAGGTGTATCAGTGTACCCGAAAAATATCCCAAACTCTGTTGTCAGCTCAAGCTTCTTCTGTGCATATTTTTCCACATAGAAATATACCAATGATTCAAAAATCCTGAAGCGACCAACATCTGGCCTCTTACCAGAGTGAGCCTCCTCTGGTGTCTTCATCCCAAGAATCTGATGTGGGCCACAGTTCTACACACAAACCGTTGTGTTGCATGCCTTAGCCCACAAGTGTAGTGGTAGGCCCTGATCATGCAACATCTCATGTGCCTCACCTACAATTCTTTTGTTCTTCCTCATTTTGCTGTGGGTTATGGGGTGTCGTCAACTTTCGTTTAATCCTTTCTACTGCACAGAAGTTCTTAAACTCATTTGATACATACTCACCACCGTTATCACTCCTCAGAGCTTTAACCTTCTTGCCAAACCCTTACACGACTAATGCTTTAAATTCAAAAAACTTTGTGAAATTTTGATCCTTCTTCTACATGAAAAATGTCCAGCATTTACGAGAAAAGTCGTCAAATGTATAAGATAATACATGTGTTTCACCATGGATGTTGTTGAGAATGTTCCACTCACATTTGAATGGAATTGCTCTAAAATCAACTATGCTCGACTGTCTCTGTCTTGAAAGGAAGCCTTGGTGTATTTTCCCAAAGTACACCCCTTGCACGTATCAAATTTCTCTCACATACCTTTGGGAAAACCAGTGAAGATTTGCTGCATGATTTTCAAAGCCCCATAATGCAAGTGGTCCAATCGTCTATGCCAAAACTCACCAAAGTCTCGTCTCTGCATCTTCTCTGCTTTCGTTCTCAAAATAGCACAATCCTCTACCTCCAAATTATAGATATTCTTAACTTGAATCCCTATCTTCTTTATTTGACTCATGGCCATTTGTCGAAGGAACTCCTTTCCTTTCCAAAAAATCACATCATAGCCTCTATCCTCAAGCATGGTGATTGATACTAAGTTATTTTTCAACTCGGGCACATAAATAACATCCCTCAAGGTGATAGGAGCACCCTTCTCCCTCTAAAAATTAACCATGCCCAATCCAGTAGCACTATACCTCCCTTCATCATCCATCTTGATATGCATCTGAAGATCTTTCTGCTCTAGGTCATTGAACAATTCCTTGTCACTAGTCATGTGGAATGAAGCTCCACTATCAAGGTACCATACACTACCCATCATTGCTGACACCATGCATACAATGAGAGTAAATTTCCATTCGAATTGAAAGGCCAAACCCTCACCTGCCACTCCTCTTGAGGACTTATTCTTGGACTTCTTGAGCAGACAATTTGTAGCAAAATGGCCTAGCTCGTGACAATGAAAGCACTTAATTTTCATCATGTCTTTCTTCTTACCTCCATTGGAAGAATCTAATTTGGAATGGGACACCTTCTCTTTCTCTTTCCTTTCCTTACTTGCTAAGGAACGATTTTCCTCATCATCAGTCTTTGATGGGGAACCATCTTTCGTGTTCCTTCTGATCTCCTCCTACATCAAATATGACCATAGTTGTTCCCAATCTAGAAGCTTCTCCCTTCCATTCATAGTGTCCTGATAGCTATTCCAACTCTTAGGAAGGCCTAGGAGGGCTAGGCTCACCATATCATTCTCAACAACAATTATTCCAACACTTCCAAGCTCATCTCAATAGTGAGTGAACTTGGTCAAGTATTTTGGAATGGTCACACCTTTCTCTATCATGATTTTTCGAATTTTGTATTTCAATGCCAACTTCCTATGGTCACTGCTATTTTGGAATAGCATTGTCAATTCTTTCCACATAGCATACAAAGTTTCCTTCCCATGGAGACTCGAGACAATGTGGTCTCTAACTCCCTCAAGGATTATCCACCTTGCCTTTGCCACACACTTCTTCCATTCGACTAGATTATGTGCATTTGATGTTGCTGGCATAGGAATGTCTTGATCAACAAATTCCTTCAAGACATTATCCTCCATCACAACATCCATTTCGTCCTTCTAGGCTATATAATTTGAGCTTCCTTCCAAGGAATACTCAATCCGCAAATCGTAGAATGCCATCTGCAGATTCTAAAGTATGTATTGAAAATTTGAATTTCACCTGTAACACTGGACTCAAAACTTCAAAATGTCCTCTAGTATAATGTCTTAAGCTCCAATACCATGTAGAGTTTCCTGTAGATTCATAGCTTGTGTAATGTGCTAAAAGACAAGAGAAGAATCTACTATACTCTCTAAACAACAAAAACCAAGAATCGATGAAAACTATAATTGATAAGAGCAAGATAATAAAAGACACATAACACAATTTTATCTATGGGGAAATCCACTACTCAAAACCTTGCGTTATCTATTTCATTAATCAGAAATCTGAGTGATAATACAAATCTTGTTCTCACAAGAAAAATTCGACACAAGTATGATCAACTCTCTGCCTCATAAGCCCGCATTAACCAACACTTAGCCAATTTTTACTGCCTACTGAGCCCTTATTTCCTTACTCTGATCATTCTACATCTCATAGTACGCTGACCCTGTACTCTAGTCTCAATTGGGTCTTTCTTTGAACTGACATGCATGAGTTTTTCATGAGTGAATCTTTACTTAGCTAGAGTAGCACTAAGGATGCACTAGTGCACCAACTCACTACTAATCCTCTATTAGTTCCACAAATTGTTAGAACTAGTTTAACTATCTATAACTCAGTCAAACTGAGTTATCTAATTACAACTCAAATAAACTCATCTTGGACCCCTATAATTTAGGGAGAACATATGCATGAATACAAAAATACTTCCAACTCAAAATTCTTAATCTAATTAAGTTAATTAAGCTTAATTAACTATTTACAAGTTGCTATGAGAATAGAATTCGATGTTATTCACAGTTTAATTCAAGGACAAATTAAACTAGAATTTCTTGTTGCCATTTCTCAACATAAAATAATGGACTTGCATAAATTGGGCACAAGTAGCTATTTACTACAATCATTGAAGAACAAGAATTCACCCATGAATACATGTAGATCAAATGAAACTTATTATGTTCACTTGCACAAAATCCTATAGAATTAGTCACTGTAAAATTGTTTCTGACAACAACCCCGTTTTTTTATGAAAGCTTTAGATAGTAAATATAACAACTCTCCTATTCTCTATTCACACTTTATCAAATTATTAAATTCATTTTCACATTCATACCTAATATTTTCAGACATAGGAAGCTACACCCATTAAATAGTCTATTCATAAATTTCTAGTACATAAAACAATGGTAAGTAAGACTTTTACTCTAACAATTGATATGCACAAAAGCTGCATCCATTCATGCCTTTTCACAAACACTTTGCAAACACGAAATCTATAACCATTGAGGCCTTTTGAAAAACACTTTGCAAGCATGAAATCAAAAGGCATTGAGGCATTTTGTCAAACACTTGGCAACAATGAATTTAAGATTCTTCTTCAACCTATTTATCTCATAAAATTCATAAATTGAAATTCAAGTATTTGCATATTAAAACATGGACTAAAATGGACTTATGATACCTCCATCATTCAACATGCTAAGCCAATGATACCTGATGTTAACCTGTTTAGTAAAAGCTAAGAAATATTCATCTTAGAAAATCAAATCAAAAGAGATCTGCACAAACTTCTTAAAGCTAAAACCATTTTTCAAGTGAGGCATTCTAAATGGGTTTCAAATATGGTACCTATCAGGAAGAAGAATGGTGATATTCGCATTTGCATCGACTTTAGAAATTTAAATAAATCATGGGAGAAAGACAATTTTCCAGTTCCACCCATGCAACAAATTTTACAGTCAGTTGTTAGTTCTAAACTTATGTCTTTCCTAGATGGTTTCTTAGGGTATAACCAAATATTTTTTCATCCAGATGACAGATTGAAAACTACTTTTCAGAATTAAGTGGGGAACTTATGCATAACAAGAAATTCCTTTTGGATTAATAAAGGTAGGAGCAACTTTTCAATGCACTATGGAAATTTCCTTCAGAGGTTTGATAAATAAAATTGTTGTTGTTTACTTGGATCATATTACTATATATTCCAAGAAAAGGAAGAATCATTATCATGATTTAAAACATATTATTGGAAGGTGCAAAAGGTACAGAATCTCCTTAAATCCCAAGAAGTTATACTTCACTCTTCGCGAAGGAAAACTATTAGGATTTATTGTATATAAGGAAGGAATTTGCATAGATCGTGATAGAATCAAGGAAATTTTTGAGATCCCTTTGCCTCCTAACAAAAAATCAATGCAATATTTCATAGGGAAGATTAATTTTGTTAAAATATTTGTTCTAGATTTTTCACAATTTTTTTTTGCCTCTACAAGTTGTGATCAAGAAAAATTCAGTTTTCAAATGGGGACATAATGAAAGGGAACCTTTCGAGTTAATAAAACAAACTATTATCAATGCTCCCTCTTAAATAAATCCCAAATTTTATGATCAGTTTATTTTTTATAGATTTTCTTCCACATTATCTTATGTTGCAGTTCTAACACAACTCAATGATAAAAAAATAAAGGCACCTATCTACTTCTTTAGCTCAAACTTTCAAGGAGCAGAACTCAATTATTCAAAAATGGAGAAACAAGCATTTTCAGTCTTCAAGTCCATAAAACATTTTAGACCTTTTCTTTTGAAAACTCATACTAAAGTAATTGTCCCATTCCAAGTAGTGAGACAATTTCATTTTCAAAAAGAGTTAAGAGAAAAAAGAGAAAATTGGGTCACTGCTCTGCAAGAATATGATGTTGAAGTTAAACCTTCTACAATTGTTAGAGTTCAAGATTTTTGTAGACTAATTACTGGAGCTTCTAATATATCAAATGATGAAGACTCGGGTAACATTGTTCAAATGTCTTAGGTATGCCTTATTGATACTGAATCTCAATACGTTGATCTCATTTTTTATTTAAAGAATGGTTATGCTCCTCCTGAACTCAATTACAAGATTAAAAGGGCTTTAAGGATGAAATACAACCAATATCAACTCATTGGTAATGTGCTGTTTAGAAATAATTATGATTTAATTTTGTTAATATTCTTAGAAAAATATGAAGCAAAAAGGGTTTTGCAGGAATTACAAGATGGAACAGCTAGTGGGCACTTTGGAGGAGACACTGATACTCATAAAATCCTGCATCCTCGATATAATTGGCCAAATCTTTTTAAGGACACACATATGTGAGACAATGTAGAATTTGCCAAACTGTTGTGGGAAGATAGAGAAAACTAACCTTGCCTCTTCAACCAGTCAACATTGTAAAATCCTTTGAACAATGGGGATTGGATTAATTGGTGAGATTGGTTGTCATTCTTCTAAGAAACATACGTTCATCCTTACCGCTACAGATTATTTCACAAAGTAGGTAGAAGGGACACTGCTTACGGTATCCAACTCTGACAATATTACTGAATTAATTGATCAACATATTATCACTAGGTTTGGTCTACCTAATGTGCTTATTTTTGTATAATGCATCTTACTTTTTAGGAAATAACATGACTGAGTTAGCTTTAAAAATAGGATTTAAACTTAAATACTTTCCTAATCAATATCCTCAAGGAAATGGTTTAGCAGAATCAACTAATAAAAACCTCATTAGGATTATTAAACAAATTGTTGATCAAAGCCAAAAGAATTAGCACAAATCCCTGATTTTTTCACTATGGGTTGATATAATAACTAAGAAGGCCTCCATAGGGACTTCTCCTTTTAATCTAGCGTATGGGCAAGAGGTTATCCTTCCTCCTAATCTAGTCCTCCCCTCAGTAGCCCTAGTACAATTTATCGAAGAGAAACCTTCTTCTTCTCTGCAATTAAGGATATGGCAAATACTTAAATTAGAAGTAGGGAAAAAAACCAAACAAATACATGTCCACCATCAACAACTAGTAAAATATTCCTTTGATACAAGCTCGGTTGAGAAGAAAATTTTCAAGTTGGAGACTCAGTTGTGAAATGGGACAAGGCACATGAAGAAAAAGGAAAACATACCAAACTTAAAAATTTGTGGCTTGGTCATTTCAAATTGTTGAGCAATTAGGCCCATCAACTTTTATTCTACAAGGTTTACAAGGAAAGAGCAATGTTCTTCTAGTTAATGGGCTAATTCTAAAAAAAAAATAAAAAAAATCGTAGAATAGAATTTAATCTAATGTAAATATTCATATGTACATACCAGTGTCCTTTAGTGTAAATAATGTTAGGTAACACATAATTGGTTCTTTTATCATTATCTCTAATCATTTTATGATTTTTGACTTTTCAAGTATAAAATTTTTAGGAAATAATTAAAAATTTGAGAATTGGGTAATTATTATAAAACTCTAAAATATTTTATCCATCGAAGTTGTAGCCTCTTTTGACTTAAAAAGAAAAGAAAAAAACAAAACAAAAAAACAAAAAAACAAAAAACCTTTAAAATTTTCGATCTTGTTATTAAAGAGGAAAGGTATTCTTTAAAAAAAAAGTAAAGAATACTTAAGAGCTTTAGCTCCTTTAAGTTCGATTGTCATCCAACACTATTAAGGAGCAAATGTACCTCCCCATCCATTATCATATATTCTTAGAGTGTAATTCAAATATATAAGAAATTTAAAATATAAGAGGTCTCATCAGGAGCCTACTTACCATGATCACGGGAAAATAATAGGTTGACATTACCATTACTAGACATTAAACCAGGATAATGGCCTATGGTTATATAACCATAGGACACATAGTATCATCATGAGCTAGCTTGTTCAACTTTACTACAACCTGTGAATGACATTGTCATCATCTGGAAACCAAACGAGGACAGTGGCTCTTAAATATCTTCAAAGAAAAAAAGGAAAAAAAGAAATTAAATGTTATCTCTAAAGATTACAACTATAAGTGGATGGGATACTGGCTCATTAATTCGTTAAAAGGTAACCTTGTTGAGGCTATAGATGCCTGCTAGTAGCAATGGCTCTACCTATGACAAAGCAAGTTCATCTAAAAAATTAAGCTTCAATAGCTCCCTGATTTATCTTTATAACTAATTAATCACTGATTCAGATAGTGAATATTTTCATCTATAAAAAGTTGCAAGAGAATGACAATGAAATGAGTTCTTTTTATTCAGAGTAATCCTATTTACCTAATATCTCAAAATATTTTTTCTTTCCTAATTTTTTCTTTTCTTTTGAATTAAATTAAAAATTTTCATAGTATATATCTATATATATAATATATATATAATATATATATAATATATAATACTATGAAATTTTTAATTTAATCACCAATTGTTGTGTCACTCAACAACCCCCCATTATGATTAGACAAGTTAAATTAGGTAATAATGGGGACCCTTTTAAATTTTTGATTTAGAATCTTTTATCAATTAAATGAAATAGAGATCTTCCAAAAAACCCAAAAACTATGTTATCCGAGCTTAAGTATTAATTCTATTCGCTTGAAATGACTTAAAAGAAAATTTGTAAAGACTATTTTCATATCACATATCACTAATCACATAAACAGAGTAAAGAACCCTATCAAGGAGTGATGCGATGTGACTTTCCCAGATTAAATGAACAAATGAAAAGTCTTATATTCCTTTAACAAAGGAAAAATACCTCCACACGTTCAAATTCTAGGGCCAACCCCACAAACAAGTTGCATCATTATTGCATCTTGCTATTGCAAGAGTAATATCGACATTTTATTTTGTTAAATAATTCTAACTTTTTGATAAGGCTCTTCTCTAATATCGAAATCGCTCCATCGCAATATTGATATTGCATCACAAAACGTAGATCAATCCCTACCTTAAGTACCTCTAATATGAAATACTATGATATATGTCTTTCCACTATTGTATTTTAATTATTATCCAATCACATATTGACCGAGGTAAATCTCGTAGTTTGAAAAATATGCATGGAAAAGAAACTCACAATGAAAAAATTCCCACGAAGCACTGACCTATATAAAAGATCGGGTGAACACATGTTTTCTCATTTATGATTAGTTATAACGATATTTATAATTCTCAAAAATGGAAATGATTTGATCATTTTAATTTAATGTTTCGAGGTTTTGCATTAATCATCTATTTGATACCATTTGGTCAATTTTTGTCATACGTTTTCAATTCTAAGTGTTTGTTCTTCATTCTATGCGTTCTCTCTTCTACGGGCTAGTCTGGATAAGTAAAACCTAGCCAAAATGTTGAAATCTAATAGGAATAACAAAAAACATGTGGTGCAACCTCTACCAACTCTGGTTACACTAGAGGCCCCCATTATTCTCCAATACCACATGCATGTTGGGTTGTGCTATATTCTTTTCATGTAATTAACATGGGGTTTGAGGGGTACCTGTAACTCCACTTTATGGGGTTCGGGGTAGCGCCCTGGAAAATTTTGATTTTGGACCCTATGTTTGGTTGGGCGGACCCACCTATGGTATCGTGCATGATTTTTGCACATGTTTTTTTGGATGCAATGGTTTTTTGGTCCATGGTATTGGATGTGATGATTTTCAGTCCACAGTATTGGATGTAATGGTTTTCGATCCATGGTATTGGATGCTTCAGCATGTATAAATATGTATTATAACATTGAAAGGAACATAATGAAAAATCAAGCTAGTAGTCCCAGTTTTGGGATCCAGAGGGAAAATCTCTGTGTATAAGTGTTTTATGTGTTATGCTCTCACATTGTTTATTTGTATGTGTTTTAGAATTCGTATGTAGGTAATTTCTGTACAGGGTTAAAACCTACATTTGGTATCAGAGCTGTTTCTGGCTTCAAGGGGATGCCTTTGTTGTTGAGGGGTTTCACTCGGGCTTGTGGTAGACCCTATTTAGTGGGAGATCTACGAGATCGATTCTAGTGATGAAAGAAGATGGTGAGTGGTGGAAAGATAGAGCTCAAGAAATTTAATGGTTAGAGTTTTGAGTTGTGGAAATTCAAGATGGAGAATCTGTTGGTGGATAAATATCAATGGATTGTAGTAGATCCATGTACTAAACCAATAGGAATGACCAATGAAGAATGGAAGAAGTTGGATCAGAAGGGAAAGAGCACAATACGATTATCTGTCTCAGATTCAATATTGTTGAATGTATCAGGGGAAGCTACAACAAAGGCTTTGTGGGACAAGTTAGGGACTCTGTACCAATCTAAGTCTTTGGTGAATACACTGTTCTTGCGGAAAAAGCTGTATAACCTGATGATGAAAGATGGAGACTCGGTGAAAGAGCATTTGAATGTGTTTAATACTGTGTTAATTCAGTTAGCATTTGTTGATATTAAAATCTCAGAAGAAGATAAGTGCATTAGCTTGTTGTGTTCTCTACCAGATTCGTGGGATAGTCTGGTTATTGCAACGGGTAGCAATGCAACTGCCTTGGATTTTGATGAAATACTCTCATCCTTGTTGACGGAGGAGATGAGACAGAAAAATATGGAGAGCTAGAATGGCGATGCCTTATCTGTACGAGGACGGTCCCAGAATAGAAACAAAAATAAGTCATCGAGTGGGAGATCTAAATCTAGAGGGAGATCTAAATCTCCAGGAAAACCTGTAAAGGTGTTGTGCTGAAAATATGGAAAGGAAGGACACTTAAAAAGGGATTGTAAATCTATTGATCTTGATAAAGGAAAGGGATCTGATCATGTTTCTTCTACAAAGGTGAAAACCACCTTAGATGAAGGTAGGGATGTGTACTTGGCTTCTTCAAGTACACATGTAGATCATGAGGCATGGTTGATTGACTCAAGTGCATCCTTTCACTTCAGTCTCCATAGAGAGTGGTTGTGCGAGTATGAGAAATATGATGGTGGTGATGTCTTCTTGGGGGATGATAGGAAGGCTAGAATCATTGGTCGTGGAAAAGTAAAGATGAAGTTGCAAGGTGGAAGGGTTAGAACACTTCCGGGTGTTCTACAGATTCTTGCATTAGCTAGAAATCTTATTTCTGTAAGAAGTTGGATGATGCAGGTGTAAAAACAGTGTTCTAGAAGGATACCTACAAGATGGTTTGGGAAGCATTGGTATTGATGTGGGGAGTTCGGACTGGAACTCTGTACAAGCTACAAGGTAGCACTATTGTTGATGGGTGCAACAGTTCTGTTGTTCTTGAAAGTGGAGCAGAAAATATAGTCATCTCTGGAGAGAGGACCATGATGTGGCATCAAAGGCTTGGACATATTGGAGAGAAGGGCCTTCGAATTCTTCATGGTAAATGTATGGTAGAAGGTATGAGTAATAGCTCTCTGGATTTTTATTTCTATGAAAATTGTGTATATGTGAAGCAGAATCGGGTGAGTTTCCCCTCTTGAAGTAAGAGGGTGAAATAGATATTAGAGCTTGGGCACAGTGATGTGTTTAGACCTGTGAAGGTTCCACCACAGGGTAAGTCTGTGTACTATGTATCATTTATAGATGACTTCTCAAGGAATACATGGATATATTTCCTTAAGAAGAAATCTGAAGTCTTTGACAGGTTTAAAGAATTCAAGGCTCTGGTGGAAAACTAGAGAGAGAAGAAGATAAAGGTGCTAAGGACAGATAATGGTGGAGCATTTTGCAGTAATGGATTTGAAGAATTTTGTAAGAAGTGTGGTACATCACGGCAGAATACTACTCCATATACACCTTAGAAAAATGGAGTTGCAGAAAGAATGAATAAGACGTTGATGGAAAGGGCAAGAAGCATGCTCAGTGGTTCTGGGTTAGGATAGGAATTTTGGGTAGAGGCAGTGGATACTGCATGTTACCTGGTCAACAGGTCACTTTCATCAACGATGGAGAATAAGACTCCACAAGAGGTATGGACTGGTAAGAAACCCTCTCTTTCACATCTGAGGGTATTTGGATGTGATACATATGTACATGTTCCAAAGGAGAAATGAACCAAGTTAGATAGTAAATCTGAAAAGTGCATCTTTATTGGGTATAAGGATGGTTTGAAGGGTTATAAGCATTGGAACCCAGTAACAAGGAAGGTTGTGTACAGCCGAGATGTGGTGTTCAGAGAGGTGAAAGATGTTATTAAACATGAAGTCCAACCAAAGGAACCTGAGAAGCTAGAGTTTGAGCTAAAGGAGGAAGAATCAGACTCTATAACAGAGGAGGAATTAGAAGATGAAGAGCCACAAACTCTGGGTGTAAGAAGATTAGTTCGAGAAAGAAGGTATCTAGAAAGGTATAGTCCATCTGCTTTCTGTTCAAATTTTACTTTATCTATTATTGATGATGATCCCAGAACTGTGAAGGAAGCAGTGGATTCAGAGGATGGAAAACTCTGGAAAGAGGCCATGGTTGATGAAATTGAATCTTTGCACAAAATTGAGGCTTGGGATCTAGTGGAGTTTCCCACTGGAAGGAAACCCATTGGCAGCAAATGGGTGTTCAAAAAGAAGACAAATGCAGAAGGAAAAGTGGAGAAATACAAAGCTCAGTTGGTAGCAAAAGGTTATTCCCAGGT
>APFE030375655.1:65978-192146 GCA_000404065.3 Pinus taeda | reverse complement strand
TGACAAAGAAATTATCCAGGATTTGAAGACCTAATTGTCCTCCAAATTCGACATGAAAGATCTTGGTGTTGCAAACTATATTTTGGGCATGGAAATTAAAAGAGATCTGGAAAAGAGGAATCTCTAGTTAAACCAGAGGAAGTTTGTCGAGACAATATTGCAGATGTTTAATATGTAGGATAGTAAACCGGTGAAGGTTCCTATTCCTATAGGTGTAAAGTTATCTGCTAAACAGTGTCCCAAGACACAAAAAGAGGAAGAGGATATGTCCCATGTTCCATATGCAAGTGCAATCGGTAGCTTGATGTATGCAATGGTTTGTACTAGACTAGACATTGCACATGCAGTTGGAGTATTGAGCAAGTTTATGTCAAAACCAGGAAATGAGCATTTGGCAGCAGTGAAGTGGGTTTTCAGGTATTTGCGTGGCACTAGTGATTATGGTTTTTGCTACCAAGGAAGACCAGGATTGGACAGAGTGTTGGATATTCATGGCTTTCTTGATGTAGACTAGACTGGAGATCTGGATCAGAGAAAATCTACAAGTGGGTATGTGTTTAACCTATTTGGAGGTTTAGTCAGTTGGATGAGTACGAAAAAATATGTAGTAGCACTATCAACTACAAAGGCAGAATACATGGCAGCCACTCATGCAAGCAAGGAAGTAGTTTGGTTGCAGAGATTGTGTTCAAGTATGGGGTTAGTACGGGAAGCTATAAGGATAGACTATGACAACCAAAGTGCAATTTTCTTGGCAAAGAACCCTCGATATTATTCAAAGACAAAGCACATTAATGTTCAGTATCACTTTGTGAGGGATATGATAGAAGACAAAAAGTTGTTGTTGGTAAAGGTGGACACTTTAAAGAATACTGCAGATGCATTGAAAAAATCTGTGAGCTCTAAGAAGTTCTCCTGGTGTAGTGAAACAATGGGCATTTTAGTGCTGGAAAAATGACTAAGCTCTCCTGTGGCCCCCTGTGGAAAGAAAACAACAAGTGGGAGAATGTTGGGTTGTGTTATATTGTTTCCATGTAGTTAACAGGGGGTTTGAGGGGTACCCATAACCCCAATTTATGGGGTCCAGGGCAGTGCCTCGGAAAATTTTGATTTTGGACCCTATGTTTGGTTGGGCATACCCACCTATGGTTATGTGCATGATTTTTGCACATGTTTTTTGGACGCAATGGTTTTTTGATCCATGGTATTGGATGCGATTATTTTTGGTCCATGGTATTGGATGCTTCAGCATGTATAAATATGTATTATAACATTGGAAGGAACATAATGAAAAATCAAGCTGGTAGTCCCGGTTTCGGGATCCAGTGGGAAAATCTCTGTGTATATGTGTTTTATGTGTTATGTTCTCGCATTGTCTATTTTTTTGTGTTTTAGAATTCATATGCAGGTAATTTCTGTACAGGGTTAAAACCTACAATGCACTCCATATTCCAAAAGTTCTTCCTGGACACCATGTGCAAAATGTTTGGAGAAGAAGAATCTAGAGTGGTACCAAGGAAATCTATCACTGATGATTCTTCATCACCTTCCAAAACTACTTGGGCAGACGTTGCTAATTCCCACCTCCATCAAATTCCTTTTTAGCCCAAGATTCTACCCTACACTGATATGGTCAAATGGGTTATCAACAACCTGAACATCTCGAAAAGGACCTTCTTGACTTTGAAGTGGACATTAATTGGGTCATTCAGAGCCAAGGACTTGAGAAAGATGTATTTTTCCAGACCCAAAAAATATATATGATAAGAAGTTCCATTAAAAGTTTTTAGAGGACAAAAAAGTTGAATCAAAGCCAATAAGGTAGTGGAGACAAGATCTGAACAAACAAAAGCATTAAGACAAGGGAATGTATTCTATATATTCTCTTGTTGGTCCTCATTCTCAGTTTTTTGCTATATTGTGTAAGTTGTTTGGATATACCAACACACAAAAATTTACAGTCGAATGGGTCCCCCTGATGGATGTTACCTCGAATGCCTATATTATGGATTGGGCCACTATTTTATCAAACAATTTAGCTTCCCAAATCCTAGCCTCTAGAAGCAAGCGAATTATTACCACTAGGACTGTGCCCCTTTTCTATTTGAGTGCACACATCATGGATGCAATTTGTTTTACCTCTGTTTTTCCATCCATGGGATGGTAATGGACCTTAAAAGACCTTAACCCTATCCACATCCATCATAATATCCTCTGGGAGTCTAATTTTAAACCCCATTTTTATAAAATATCTCATGGAGTAATGTTGCCTTTATACCAAGATGTCTTGAATGAAAGAACTCCTAGATTATCGAGAGAAGATAATGATGATCTTACATCCATAGGTAAATGTTTTGGTGAGGAATCCTTCACTTATGTTAGGGTTTTTTGCAATCTGGCTAGTCCACATGTTCTCCCCCTCTATGTTCTTGACAAGCTTTTATCCCAAGAGGTTATTTATCAAACTGTGGGAAATGACCTAACTAAATCCCTTAAAGAACCCAAGAAGTTTTTCTGGCCATCATTCCCTATGTGAGGTATATACTTTAGAAAATTTCAAACATGCAGTGCTTGAAATTGAACAAATAAAATGCTTAAACTTTCCAACTATTCCAACTAGGCAATATGACCCAAAGAAAGTAGCTCAAAATTTTACTGCTCAGGTCAAAGTCACACAATTCCAACATGAACCTCATGATTTTGATGACTTATTTGAATTGGACCAAAACTATACATAGGTGGAGAAGTTAGCTAAGATTCTCTTGAACTTAGACGAATTAAATAAATTCAGAGAATATATAAGAAAAAGGTTTGAAAACCTCCCTCTTGATACATTGAAGATTTCTCAAGCAGTGATATAGCTAGATCACATTTTGGCCCAATTTTTAAAGAGTAGCGATATGAAACAGGGAAATAAGAAAATCACATCACCGGTGAAGAAAATGATGAATCATTGTCTGCCAACGACTTAGATAAATTATGGGAACAATTTGTTCAAACTATCAATACAGGATCATAGGAAGCACATATTTCAACTCCAAAAGAAATATTAATATAATTGAAATCACTAACAAGAACTCGATCACTATTGAGTTTTTTGACAAATTTGTTAATAATGATGATTTGGAAATCATCCTGGTTCACCCTACTTCTGAATTTTTTCTCGAAATTGAATAAATACCTCCCCTCGATGTATTTTACAGTGTGAAACGCAGAGTTGTTATGAGCAAGTGGAGAAAGAGAAAAAGAGAAGAGAAATCCCAGGCACTAGTTCCTAGAGATATACCAATGGATGCTGTGTGGAAATATCTACAGAAAAACCCTTCTGATTATCTAACTAGGCTATCACAATTCACAGGGGCCTATGCAACATCTACCATTGATCAGGCCTCAAAAGTTCAAAAATTAATCAAAGACAAGGATGACTTGATCCTACAGTTGGAACAGGAATAATTGAATGCAAAATAGAGCATTAATGGAGGATTGAAGGTACAAGTGACCCAATTACAATTTTTTTTTTTTATGAGATGAAGCTTCAGCATGAAGTTGACATAAAAAGCAAATATGATCTATTACATCACCTCCATGTCAGAATTGATCAATTGAAGGATAATCCTAAGAATGAGGATTTCAAAAAAGAAGTAGGAGAACTCAATACTCTCCTTGCTCAACAACATGTATTATTTTTCCAAATATTAACAACAATCAATGATCTATGTCAAACAAGTGATTCACTAACGAATCAATTTTCTGATCTGAGGACATACTTTGAGGAAATTGAGGAGAATATCTTTGATTATATTAAATGGCAGGACAATGTAGACGAAAGAGCAGTGAATCCTCCAAAGATAGAGGATTCACATAAAAGAATCCTCTTTAGGGACTGGGATATTAGACTTAAGCAAGTTGAAAGAGCCATTTTCACTGCGAGGGACATCGTGAGCAACCTTATTGAAACCGTCTGTGAGATTATTTTTTATGCTAATCTAATTCGATAATGCCCAGCCGATGCTTTGCCCGATGTCAAAACATTGTTGAAATATTGGCAGGATTGGTCAAAGACAAAGGAAGATAACATTAAAAAGTTATCAAAATTAAATCTTGAACATTATTGGCATTACTTGGTAAATCCACATAGTCAATGGCTGATGTTACAGTGCTTAGCCAATACCACTTCACATATGATCATAGTTCTCTTTGATGATGTGTAAATGGGAAAAATGTGCATAAGGCTAGATCAACCTCCTCAATTGAAGCCTATATTGGATATCTATGAATTAGGGTGACAAATGGGAAAGCAACCAACTTCCATTCTTGATCTTATTGTTGAAACAATCTCTATTTTTGAATTTTAAGTTCTAGTTTAGGATTTTTTGTTTAAACTTCCCCAAAATTTCTCATATTCTCTATTTGTACAGTTTAGTTCTCAGCTATAAATATCCTTTCATGTCAATTTTGAAGGGTTTCTGAATTTTTGTAAAGAAGGCTTTAAAATGTTACACTACTGTAATTTTTAGTCATATGAATAGAAAAATTTCAACCAAGGCTATTTTCTCATGACCAAGGCACTAATATATCGGTTACTTCTATCTTTATGTTATTGTTGTGTCTACGTTTGATCAATAGTCATTTTAGAACTATTTTTCTATATATGATATTTAAATGCAGTTAAACACTCATTCATTATTGAAAGTGTGAAGTTGTCATCTCCTAATGTTTGTGTGAAACATCGAGATTTTTTATTCGATATGTTTTATCAATTAATTTGATTAACTATTTAATCAAATTAGTAATCTTACTTGTATTTAATTCTTGAAGTGTTGGATGATCTATAATATCTTGCATAGAGGGAAATATTTAAATCGCATATATAACGACAAGTCAAGTCCCGGGATATATATGTGTGTGTGTGTATATATATATATATATATTTGTATTTAAATGTCTTTTATTTCTATTCATCACATCCATTTCACTATCTTTGTACTTCGCATTCAACTATATACTTTCAAAGGAAAACTCGTCCCATTATACCCATTTGGGGCCACTATTCCAAATGGAAAAGAAATGGTTTTTAAGTTCTCAACTAGGTGGTTATCCCTGATGTTGAGGCAACAAAATTTCAAGTCTTCAAAAATTCCCTAATAGCTTGATTGACCTTGGGGTTGTATTCAACGTGATGACTAGGGAAAACATGCTTAATCTCAACCTCAAAGGGTCCTTCAAGAATACCACTAAAGTATTGGAGCTTGCAAATAGACCCACAACAGATCCTGAGGGAGTTATTGAGGATGTAATGGTCTCCATTGACTCCTTGGAGTACCCCACTAATTTCCTCATCCTCCAGCCCAAAACCAAGTTTAATGACTATCCTCTCATCCTAGGAATACATTGGTTGGCCACTACTGATGCCTACATTAGCTGTAGGCTGGGAACATGACCATACAGAATGGGCATCTATCAAAACAACTTGTGTTGTATCCTCCTTCTCAACCTTCTATTGAGTATGACTTTCCCTTATGGTTAGAGGATGGGGATGAGGAATAATTTTATAAGCCATCCATCTACCCAGTCTACACACTACACACTGTTATAGTGGGGAGGCAACCTTATGAAAATGACCTCATCGACCATATCTTACAGAATTAGCCTCCCACTACCATGTTGGTTGATCAACTAATAAGATAGTTTGAGAGTAATCCTTGGAATGATTTTTGCTCTATTGACTCTAGCCTAGAACATGTAATGGTGTGGAGTACCCATCCAGAACTCTAAATATCAATCGTGTCTCTCAGATCAGAAGGAAGAACAATTATGCAGTGTGCTAAGGAAACATCTGCATGCTTTTTCTTGGGACTATAAGGAGATGAATGGTGTACATCCATTAGTTTGTACTCATCATATCTACATCAAATAGGGATTAAAGCATGTGCAACAACCCAAGAGTAGGACGAACCCAACTCTTAAGGACATTTTGAAAGAGGAATTACAAAAGTTATTGGATGCATGGTTCATATGCCACATTTCAGATAGTGAGTGGGTGTGTTTTCGGGAAAACTAGTGTCTATTGAGATTTTCTAGTCCCACTGAGATGGGTAACTATCTTAGAAACAAACAATTCAAAGTAACTTTTGTTTTCCTTTATGGATGATAGATAAGAGAGAAGCAGAGAGCACCAACCTTAATCTTTCGCTTGGCTCCTTTCTTGTTTCCTCTCTCCTTTGATAGAGCTTGCCATTCCTTTCACACTTGTCCCGCTTCAAAGAACACATGTAGAGGCAAAGAAACAAGAAACCATAAAAGCATAGAGATCTATGATACCATAAACAATGTAGAATTAGAAGTACATTAACCATACAATTGCATACACAAATACAAGATTCAAACACAGAAGTATATGGAGGAAAACTCAAATAAATTTATTGATAGAAGTAGAAGAGAGGATTACAACCCAGCTGTCTGATCCAACATCATCCTCCCAGCATGAAAGCCCTCTTCACCTCATGAAAAGCAATATAACCCAACAATACAATGTCTCAAAGAGAAACCAACAGTATTGCCTTACAAATTACAAAATTCCAGCCTCTGGATCTCTAGGATGAGGGATCCATATATAGATATTTGCAGGGAGGTGAGTCAGCTTCTTGGTTTTTTATTGGCATCATTTCACTGATAGTTCTTGGTTCCACATGGAGATTTCATGATCTATTACTCATCCCTTGACAAATTCAGAGAGGCAAGTGTCATATGAGAAGTTTCTAGAAGATTCTCTAGGTTTCCACCTAGCAAATTGTCTCTACCATTTGTTTGCTCTCGCCCATCACACCCTATAGAAGGCCTTTTCAGTATGCATCGCACCCCCCGTGTGTAATAGGGGAGATGCATCGCACTTTAACCAAGGAGTAGTCTGTATGGGTCAGTTTTGACCAGTTCTGAGTAGTTTTACAGGTTGAACTTCTGGAAAATGATGTAATCAGCTGACCTTGATCCTTTAGGTTATGAAACAACACTTTTAGGGGTTTAAGAGCCCTTGGTTTATCGACATATGTGACTGGGTTTGCAGTGCCCAAATATGTCTATAATAGTTGCCCCCTAAAGCATGAGGTCGTAAATCTTCTGATGTCGGGTGAAATGCTTTATCATGAGGATCCGAGGTTTTTTGAAATTGAAGGTGACATGTAATAAGATACAATAAAATACATTATCTTCATATTATTTTCATGATCTAGTTGAGGTGGGAATTCCCATGCTCAGCTTTATAAATTCATTTTCATATATGTAGGATAGACAGTCGTCTGCTATTGCAGACTAGTGATTCTTGTTGAGCCATCATCCTTTAGCTTGGATGATCATCTGTGCAGCTATGGAGTACATTTGATGTCTTTATTTTCCTGAATATATCGTAGCCTAGATGGATGAAACTAGATCCGTGGTCTTCAAACTCATTCAATATTCGCCCGGCGTACAAGTCGATCCATGTGAAAAGATGTTCTGAAGTCGAACATGGAAAGACATCGCCTGATTACCAGCCAATGATGTAAGCTGTTAACAGGCGCGAGAGGAATCACCGATAATGATAATGACCCTCAAGGTACTGTAGTACAATTCACATGGTGTGAATACATGAATCGATGTCGAACACGACACAATTTTTTTGGTTGAAGGCCATTGATGTAAACCTGTCGTCGGAAGTGAGAAACTTGTCATTGAGGCATGCAAGCTTCAAAATACTGAAAGGGTTGTTCCTAAGTCAACTTCTTGGATAATGAGTTGATGTCGACAATAAGTGACTCATCATAGGAGTGCTTTAATGAATCCCACATCTATGACATGAAACAAAGAAAACGATTTTGTGGAGGTGAAAGCGATCTGATGATACAAGGTTCAGGAATGGCAGTCATGAGAAATGGAGAGTGAAGGTATTGCAGTGGATGAGGCGTTAGCTGGGTTGGTGAATTATCTGAGCGACTTCTCTTGAACATATTAGTGGCAATGAAATGGATTGGTAGCATTAACCCGAAAAATGGATGGTACGAAGGACCAATGGTGATGTGACCAGTGAATGGAATAACCCAACCCGACTCAATCATGGAGACGGAGTGAAAGTATCATGTTCAAGAGCGACCTGCTACCAATGAAGTTCTTCAAGTTTTCTTCCCTTTTTCCCCTATCATTTCTGACCAGTACCTCTTTATTTTTGACAAGCTTGAGGAGGATAACATATACTTGTTCTACAATTTGCCCTTTAGGAAAACCTGTCACTATGTTTTAGCGAGCCTAACGACAGTGAAACTCGCTCTTGTCCGGATGGAAAAGTTTGCCGCTATTGTTTTAACGAGTTTAATGAAAAATATAACTTGGTCCTTTTCTTGTTTAGAGAGTTTGAAAAGGGATGAAAATGAAACTCCAACAATCCTTTTTCATAGTATAATCCCTTAAGTCTGAAAAAGTATAAAATAATACGAAAGCGATGACTTTTCGATAGTTTTAGCAAGCCAAAAAAGACAAACGCTCGATTTTTTTGTGGAATGATCCCTTAGGTACAAAAATAATAAAATGTAGAGGAGGGATGGCACTTCTCTTTACTTCAATGAGCTGAAAAGGTCAGTGGCTCGGCAATCTTTTCATATTTTACGAGTCTAAAAAGAGCTTAAAAGAGACTTGTTTTTTTTTTTGAGGAACGCGTGATGTTTTTGGGCAGCAATTGGTTCCAGGTAAGTTTGGAACTTCTCAACAAAAATAGCGTAAAGAGGGTGGCTAACAGAATCACTCATCGCAGCTATTCCTCAATAGAGTAAACAATCAAGTGGAGGCATATGATTGGCTAAAAGAGTGGAGGTGACGGTAAGAACATGAGCAAGGCTCAAAAGGCTGATAGCAATGCAATCACAGAGGTTATTTACTGAGGGTGGATTCATTTTTTAATGAGCTTGAATCTTTAGAAACTATGCTCAGTGCTAGGTTTATTTTTTAACAAGCTTGAACTTTGAGGAAACATTGCTCGTTGATAATAGTCAGAGATTTTCAATTTACCATTAACACTATATTCTTTCGACGATCACACAACCTGTTCAATTACTCCATCAAATTGATTAGAAATGTAAATACATGCTTGAAAAATGATTTAAAAACTAATATCTTACTTGAATTATGTGAATAGTAACATAAAAGCAGTTTTAACTCTCATTTTTACCATTTCATTCAAATTTGGGATTGTTGGAGCTCTGGAGGTATTTTCCTCCTCAAATTTCACTAGTTGATTTCAGGAGATTCGGTGGACTATTCTTCGTGTCGTCAGGACCAGGTAGGAGCTAACCCTGAGCTCTTCAATTGCATTCCTTCCTTTTATGATTCTAAGCAAAACTTCCTGTTCTTCTAGGCCTTAGGGGTTTGAAAAATTCATCCTCTCCCCATTGCACCTAGTATGCATCGAAAAGTGCAATGCATATTGAGTTGGCCATTGGCTAGTTAGTATGCATCCCACCCTGTACACAGCTAGGGTGCGATGGGCGCGGGAGGGAAATTTTATGCAGTGTTTTCTCATGAAAGTTTTTCCTGTTTTTACCCAAATGAGGATCCTAATTCACCTCTTGTTTGCGTTTTAGAGATTCATCAGATCAAGATGGTTGTTATATGGCGTGAACATGAGCATGAAGAAGAGGAAATGATTGCCTCACATGATCTGGGTACGGTTACTGCATTGCGAAACTGTGGCTTGCTCAAATTCTTCTGCATATCTAGCATGAGGCAACAAATTAATTTGTTGCAATATCTTCTCTATGCATGGGATCCAACCAACTAGGTGTTCTATATTAGAGGCGAATCCATTCCTTTGATAGTTAAGGATATCTACTTTTTGACTGGGTTATCAAGGTGTGGTTCCCCTCTCTCACTATCAGGATCTGCCCATGGAGGTGAATCCATGAGGGATTATATTCACCAGTTTTGTAGAGATGGATCTCAACCAAGCAAGGATGGCAAGATTAGTACTTGAGATGTCACTGGCCAGTCCTTGAGGACTATTTTATTCACCTTTGCTAGATTGGCTAGTAGTGCGGCTCTTCATTTGGCCAAAAAATCGTATATGCAGTATGCTTTAGAATCCCTGGAACCGAAGGCATTCAAATGGTGTGACATAGTTCTTCCAGTTATAAAAGAACATCTTTCCAAGGTGTAGAATCGAAGATCCAAGAACTTTGGTTATGGTTCCATTCTAACTACTTTTGCCTTGGAGAGGATTCCTAGCACCGAGGGAACCATGGATGTAGAGATGGGTTGACCTCATGGCTAGACATGCTGGCCGGTCATAGATTTCATTCTCTGATGCCTTCTTTGATTGGTTCAACCATCAGGAGATGGTCTTCGCCGAGTATCCATATGTTGGGATGGATTTTTGAGGCGACCTAGATTTGGTGCTACCGGCTGGTGAGCAGTGGATTGTCATGGGTAAAATGATTTGACCATATCTTTGTTTATTGCTTTTATAATGTTCTTATGTTATTTAAATGTTATCAAGACTAATAAAATTCATATCTTTGTGCAGATGTTGGGCCAGTGCGTCCAACAATGCACCCAAGGGTAGCAGCTACCGTCCCAACAGGAGAGGTTGTAGGGAGGGATGTCCTTCGTGATCTAGACATAGTGGAGACCCTTGCAGTATTGTAGGATCAGATTGAGAGTCTCACCCTTACTATTTAGGATGTGAGGACCAACGTGTTACCTCTGAGATTACAATGCCATACCACCGGCGTGTTGAGTCAATGGACCAAGCTCTTATGTATGATCACACAGGTGGTGACTTGTCATCACCAGCACCATTAGTCTAGGGTGCTTTTATGCATTTTTGAGTTTTTGGGTCGTATGACCGACTTTGTCCTAGACAAAGAACATTTAAAAAAAAAACTATAAACGACTATATATATTTTTGATATTCGGAGCTTTATTTTGGTTAAGTTATGTGATCCTGATGCAAATGTTAATTGAAATGCTTTTTCCTTTATAAATGTTGCAAATTTCTATCTAACACATAATTTGCTAATGAATTAGTTAATGTGTTTAAGTTTCTGGAAATGTGTTGATATTGAATAGAATGAAACTTCCTTTCCAAAATCATGACCCTTAGGAACATACGATAGATAGCTGGATTCTGGACGAAATAGATGCCAGTAAGCTGTAGGATGACATTTGTGAATCTAACCTGACAATAAGTCAGTGTATGCCATGTGCGATGGCATCAGAGAGAAGCTCTATCAACGTGCTGTACTCAACGATGTTGTTCGTCGATCGACCAATATATATCCCTCTGAAACTCACTAACTTGCCGCTTGGATAAAAAATGGCCCAGGCTGCAGAAGATAGGTTCCACATACTACGACTAGCTCTGTCGGCATATCCAACGAATGATTCCAATAGGTCTGACATTTGCAACAAATGCAAAGTGGATTACCTAATCAAAATGATAACTCTTGATGAAAACAAAAACATAACAAAAGCATATAAAGAGATTACCACACTTAATCAAGCATAGTAATGCATAAGATACAACTTGTTCCAGGGTCGCGATAGTGGAATCCCATTGTAATCTACTAGCTCGTAAGCTCCTTTTTCTAATACTCTTTTAACAATGTAAGGGCCCATCCATAATGGTTCGAACTTACTTGCTCCCAATTTATCAGAGTCTTGATCGTAAAGCAAGACCAGGTCACCTTCTGAGAAGACACGAGGTTTGACATTTTTGTCAAATTTCACCCTGACACATTTCTTATGAGCTTCTTTAGCCAAAGCGACGTCACGACGGGTTTCATCCAATTAGATTAGTTCCAAGAAATGAGCCTCTTCCTCTGAAGTTTCAGGAAGTAGATCGACTGCGAGATTGAGAGATGAAATTTCACACTAAATCGGTAAGACCGCTTCCAAGCCATACACCAACTGAAAGGGTGTAAATCCAGTTGCATTTCTCACCGATGTCCTATATGCCCATAAGGTTGAGTACATGCTTAAGTGCCAATTCCATTTGTGGACTCCAATCATTCTTTGCAGCATGTGCTTCAGGACTTTGTTGATGGCCTCAACTTGTCTGTTAGCTTGTGAATAATATGGAGTAGAATTGTTGTGGGATAGTCCTAATTTGGAAGTTAATTCAGCCATCATGTGATTGCAAAAATGTGATCCATGATCTGTAACTATAGCCTGTGGAACATTGAATCTAGAGACTACATGATTGAAAAGGAAAAGAGCAGCCGTTTCGCCACTATTGTTTAATGTAGGCATCACCTCGGCCCATTTTATAAAATACTCAACTGCGACTATGATATACTCATGCCCTTGGGCTGAGGTGGGGTTACATGCCATGAAATATATGCCCCATTTGGAGAATGGTCCAACAACAACTACTGGATGTAATGGTGCAAGTGGTAGTCTGGTTTTGCGGTCGAAGATTTGACAAGAATGGAAACTTCTGACTGTGATTATGAAATCTTTGAATATAGTAGGCTAGAAGTAACCTACTCGTAAGATCTTTTGCACCGTAGTGTAACCAAATTGATGCCCCCGACATGCACCTGAATGACAATCATTCAGGACTTTTTCGGCCTCCTCATGCATGAGGCACCTTCGAAGAACTGTATCGATACTTTGATGGTAAAGTGTATCACCGACGATCATGTAGTCTTTTGCTTGGTATCGAGTATGTCATTGTTCAGCGTGAGAGGTATTAGGCCTATACATTTGGGTTTGGAGATAGATTAGTATATCTCCATACCACAGATCGCTTAACGATATCAGAAACAAAGATTCATCCATGATTGATGCTTTGGATGTTGAATCATTGGACGACGATGGGAGATTGCGTAGTAACTTCGCGAAAACTAGAGATTTCTTTGATTTGGATTTTATGAATTCCAGATCAAACTCTTGCAAAATGGCTATCCATTTTGAATATTTGCCCCCTAGTAATTGACGTGATAGAATGTAAGTCATAGGGTTGCAATCTGACAAAATGGTAGTTTTGCGAAAGAGGATATAGTGTCAAAATCTTTGTACTACTTGAACAATTGCAAGAACCATCTTTTCAAAATAGGAGTACTTGCTTTTTGTATCATTTAAGTTTTGACTTAAATAATAGAACAAATTTTCAATTCCATTGTCTTCTTGTACTAAAACCATTGTGATGGTTGTATCTATTGCAGCTAGATACAGGTTAAAATATTTTTGATAGTCAGGAGCGTACATTAATGATGCTTTTATTAGGGATTCCTTTAGAGCATCAAAGGAAGCTTGTGCAACCTGATCCCAATTGAAGGGCACTTATTTTTTAAAAAGACACGTATAACCTTTAGCAAGTTCGGCGTAATTTGGAATGAACCTCCTTAGAATGTTTGCTTTCCCTTGGAGTTTCTGAATCTAAAGAAAATTGGAAGGTGGAGGCATGTCGATGATTGCCTAAACCTTACATGAGTCGAGTCGAATCTCGTCCTTAGAAACTATGAAACCAAGTAAATGACTAGAACCAACACAAAACACACACTTGTGTGGATTGAGTCGTATTTTGTAGTGTCGGTAATGTAGAAATATAGCTCTCACATATTGTGGATGGTCAGTCCATTTTCGCGAATAAGTCAGTAGATCGTTGAGATATGGTTGAACGATGTGTTTGATGTCATGGAAGGCATAGTTCATAGCCCTTTGAAAAGTTTCCCCTACGTTCTTTAAACCGAAGGTAGTTTACGGTACGTGAATTTGCCCCATAGACATATAAATGTAGTCTTCAACTGGTCCTATGGGCGGATGTTTATTTTATTGTATCCGGAAAATCCAAGCTGCAAGGTAGCACTGTTGTTGATGGGTGCAACAGTTCGGACTGGAACTCTATACAAGCTGCAAGGTAGCACTGTTGTTGATGGGTGCAACAGTTCTATGGTTCCTGAAAGTGGAGAAGAAAATCTAGTGGTCTCTGGAGAGAAGACCATGTTGTGGCATCAAAGGCTTGGACATATTGGAGAGAAGGGCCTTTGAATACTTCATGGTAAAGGTATGGTAGAAGGCATGAGTAATAGCTCTCTAGATTTTGATTTTTGTGAAAATTATGTATATGGGAAGCAAAATCGGGTGAGTTTCCCCTCTGGTGGTAAGAGGGCGAAACATATATTAGAGCTTGAGCATAGTGATGTGTTTAGACCTGTGAAGGTTCCATCACTGGGTAAGTCTATGTACTATGTATCATTTATGGATGAATTCTCAAGGAATACATGGATATACTTCCTTAAGAAGGAATCTGAAGTCCTTGACAGGTTTAAAGAATTCAAGGCTCTGGTGAAAAACCAGATAGAGAAGAGATAAAGGTGTTGAGTACAGATAATGGTAGAGAGTTTTGCAGTAAGGAATTTGAAGAATTCTGTAAGAAGTGTGGTATAGCACGGCAAAAGACTACTCCATATACACCTTAGCAAAATGGAGTTGCAGAAAAAATGAACAAGATGTTGATGGAAAGGGCAAGAAGCATGCTTAGTGGTGCCGGGTTAGAACAAGAATTCTGGCAGAGGCAATGGAGACAACATGTTACCTGGTCAACAGATCACCTTCATCAATGTTGGAGGATAAGACTCCATAAGAGGTATGGACTAGTAAGAAACCCTCTCTTTCACATCTGTGGGTATTTGGATGTGATGCATATGTACATGTTCTAAAGGAGAAAAGAACCAGAAAAGAACTAAGTTGGATAATAAATCTGAAAAGTCCATCTTTATTGGGTATAAGAATGGTTTAAAGGCTTATAAGCTTTGGAACCCAGTAACAAGGAAGGTTGTGTACAACCAAGATGTGGTGTTCAGATAGGTGAAAGATGTTATTAAACATGAAGTCCAACCAAAGGAACCTGAGAAGATAGAGTTTGAGCTAAAGGAGGAAGAATTAGACTCTACAGCAAAGGAGGAATGAAAAGATGAAGAGCCACAAACTCCGGATGTAAGAAGATCAGTTCGAGAAAGAAGGTAGCCATAAAGGTATAGTCCATCTACTTTCTATTCAAGTTTTGCTTTATCTATTACTAATGATGATCCCAGAACTGTGAAGGAAGAAGTAGATTCAGAGGATGGAAAACTCTAGAAAGAGGCCATGGTTGATGAAATGGCATCTTTGCACAAAAATGAGGCTTGGGATTTGGTGGAGTTGTCTGCTGGAAGGAAACCCATTGGTAGAAATTGGGTGTTCAAGAAGAAGACAAATGTAGAAGGAAAGATGGAGAAATACAAAGCTTGGTTGGTAGCAAAAGGTTATTCCTAGGTGTCGGCAATTGATTTTGGTGATATTTTTTCTCCTATTGCTAAGGTAACTTCTATTAGGTTACTTTTATCAGTTTCTACTGCTTTTTATTTTGTGGTAGAACAGATGGATGTGAAGACAACATTTCTTCATGGGGATCTGGAAGAGGAGATCTACATGAAGCAACCTGAAGGCTTTGCGGTGAAGGGTAAGAAAGAACAGGTATGCAAGTTAAAGAAGTCGTTGTATGGGTTAAAACAATCACCAAGGATGTGGTATCTGAAATTTGATACATTTATATGGGGACTTGGCTTCACCAGAAGCAAAGCAGATCACTATGTGTATTTTAAATTAATTGGTGACCGTGTTATTTATTTGGTCTTGTATGTGGATGATATGTTGTTTTTTTTTCTCGGTAAAGACTAAATCTATTAAGTAAAAGAAAAATATAGTACAATCATAAGAAGCAAGACACTGTCAGACCGGAAATGATGGATCCATCAACCTCGGTCCCGGAAGAAAGAAGTAAACTCACAGTTACCACAAATAACTCGAGAGCTAAGACAGACTAACAGGCTTTTACCCCACAGGGGGAGAAGCTACAACACAGAGTTTTTTCCCTTTCTTTTTGTTGACTTTTGTCCAGCCAACCTCGGGAGAAAGAGCTAAAACAACTTGCAAGCTAGAATTCTCGATCTTCGGGCACTCCTTTTCTGAATCAGTGGAGGAAGTCTCATGTGCGCGCTTCTGGGAGATTGCTGAAACATGGGAGGGTCCCTTCGAATCCGAAGGCAGAACCATCGGTTGGGGCGCCTAGTCCGGTTCTGGATCGCTTTCCTCATCCTCCGAACTTGGGGAGCTGGAGCTTCCGGCTGGCGGTGGAGGACAGGGAGCCCAACGCTTGGGCTTGGTTTTTGCAAAGAAGCCCCTTTTCATATTTTTTGCCTGCGAAGGGCAGGAGTGCTGCAGGTGCCCTGTTAGGTGACAATGGCGGCATCGGAAAGCAGTGTTTTCATAGTCTAGAATCTGGGTCCAAACAGAGTCATTGATCTTGAGATTGATTTGCTCTGGCAGTCCCTTGCTTAAATCTAGCTCCACACATACTCTAGCATATGTATAGAGCCCTTGCATTTCCCTCTCATAGTCTCCCATTATGAAGCAGCCCAAGGTGTTGCCTATTTGCCTGTATACATAAGTACGCCACAGGTGAATAGGGAGGTTGGGAAGTCTGATCCAGACAGGGGCTTTAGTGATGACTGTTGAGGCTGGGTCGAAGTCTGGGAACCATGGAGTCAAGAAGAGGCCTGCTGAGCCCATGAACCATGGGCCTTCTTCTAAGGCCTTTTCGTAGTCCTCGGTGAGATTGAACAGCACTATGAAGTATCCCTTTGCACAGAAATGAACTTTGTAGCGATGAGTCCAGTTCTCTTTGATCCAGTCATAAAGATCCTCTGAGCGAGGCCAGAGCCCGTTGAATCTGCATATGATGGCCCTTTCAGCAAATTGTTGGGTGTGGTCTGCAAGGTCAGAGGAGGAGATCTCAATAGAGGGAACCTCCTCCAACTTGTCAACCAAAAAAGGCTTGGGTTTGGGAGGTTCAGGTGAAGCTGGTATCTCAGATGTGGATGATATGTTGTTGGTTGGAAATGACAAATAAATTATCTAGGATTTGAAGACCCAATTGTCCTCCAAATTCGACATGAAAGATCTTGGTGCTACAAACTATATTTTGGGCATGGAAATTGAAAGAGATTAGACAAAGAGGAAGCTCTGGTTAAACCAGATGAAGTATGTCGAGATAATATTGTAGAGGTTTAATATGTAGGATAGTAAACCATTGAAAGGTTCCTATTCATTTAGGTGTAAAGTTATCTGTTGAACAGTGTCCCAAGACACAAGAAGAGGAAGAGGACATGTCCCATGTTCCATATGCAAGTGCAGTCAGTAGCTTGATGTATGCAATGGTCTGTACTAGACCAGACATTGCACAAGCAGTGGGAGTATTGAGTAGGTTTATGTCAAAACGAGGGAAGGAGCATTGGACAACAGTGAAGCAGGTTTTCAGGTATTTGCGTGGCACTAGTGATTATGGTTTTTGCTACCAAGGAAGACCAATATTGGACAGAGTGTTGGATATCCATGGCTTTGTTGATGCAGACTGGGCTGGATATCTGGATAAGAGAATATCTACAAGTGGGTATGTGTTTAACCTATTTGGAGGTGCAGTAAGTTGGATGAGTAAGGAACAATCTGTAGTGGCACTATCAACTACAGAGGAAGAATACATGGAAACCACTCATGCAAGCAAGGAAGCAGTTTCGTTGCAGAGATTGTGTTCAAGTATGGGGTTAGTACAGGGAGCTATAAGGATATACTATGATAGCCAAAGTTAAATTTTCTTGGCAAAGAACCCCACATATCATTCAAAGACAAAGCACATTGATGTTCAGTATCACTTTGTGAGGGATATGATAGAAGACAAAATGGTGTTGCTAGTAAAGGTAGACACTTTGAAGAATACTTTAGATGCATTGAAAAAATCTGTGAGCTCTGAGAAGTTCTCTTGGTGTAGAGAGACAATAGGCATTTCATGGCTGGAAAAATGACTAAGCTCTCTTGTGGTCCCTTATGGAAAGAAGGCAACAAGTGGGAGAATGTTGGGTTGTATTATATTCTTTCTACGACTAGCCCACGTAGGTAACTAGTGGGGTCACAGGGGGTTTGAGGCGTACCTGTAACCCCACTTTATTGGGTCCAGGGCAGTGCCCCGAGAAATTTTGGTTTTGGACCCTATGTTAGGTTGGATGGACCCACCTATGGTTTTGTGCATGATTTTTGCACATGTTTTTTGGAGACGATGGTTTTCGGTACATGGTATTGGATGCTTCAGCATGTATAAATATGTATTATAACATGAGAAGGAACATAATGAAAAATCAAGCTGGTAGTCCCGGTTTTGGGATCCAGGGGAAAATCTCTGTGTATATGTGTTTTATGTGTTATGCTCTCGCGTTGTTTATTTTTTGTGTTTTAGAATTCGTATACAGGTAATTTCTATATAGGGTTAAAGCATACACACTATGGATAGTAACAACCTTGCATAGTGGAAGGTTTTACCCTACTCCTGGGCTTCATGACAATTTTCAAAAATTCTGCGCAGAGGAATTCAAACCAGTTAAACTGGACACCCTCCGTACACTACTCGACTAGTGCGACCACTCGCACTGGTACCTTGTTCGCATGACACTTCTGCATAACTTTTCCAACCAAGATTTGGGTTACTACGTTTACTGCTTTGTCCTTGATGCTGGAGATGGCATAGCCCCTCTTTTTCTTCTCCAACTTGTACTTCAACTTCATGGCCTCCGCCAGGGCCAAATCACTGCCCTTTCCTTCGACTATTGTCGTGGGGTCCTTTCCTTTGTAGGGGAGCTAGGAAATGCGGTAAATGAGGTCTACCATGATGGGGATAGGCTCTTCCAGCCATAGATACCCATCATGCAATAGGCAGAGCAGCTGCCTGATGATGAAAATGGTGATTGGTGCGTGGTGGAAATACAACATCCGTAGTAAGTTCAGCAGTCTGGTATTTTTCACACCCCGCAGCCACTTTCGTGGCTTTAACGTTGTCACCCCCCTCTGCCCTCCACCGTGTTCTACTTCATGAGTGTCCTGGTCTCTAGGTGAGGGAACTTCTCATGGTTAACGAGGTCCCAATCTTCAAACTTCATGGTTGGCATGCGGCCTAGGTGTGTGCCTTCAAACACAATTCCATCTGGGAGGAGCGTGATCTGGAGTGAACTCTTGGTTTGATCTAGGTCCTTTGGTACTTTGGTCTTCCCTTTCCACAGAGGGACATATGCGGGCAGCTTTGTCACAGAGCGTGTAGGTTGAATATCCTCCTCCATGTCTTCTTCTTCTTTCTCTATGATGATAAGGGCCTCCAAATCTTCTTCTTCCTCATCTGTTTCTATCATGACAGCTTTCCCCTTCTCTTCCATCGATAGTTTGTTGTGCAGCAGGCTCCTCACGGACACACATATGGGGGGCATTACTTGTTTATCCTACTTGGGCCTTGGCATACGCAGTGATTTGGGGATTTCTACCACAAACCCGACGCCTTTAGGAACATCTTCCATAGTTAGGGTCTGCGCGGCTTCACTGGCATTCACCTCTTCTATTCCCAAACCGTCCTTAGTAGCTATCATTGTATCTAGGCTATAATCCGGCACTTGCAAATTCAGGGGCTCAATTAGCGCTTAGCTCAAAATTCTCAGGGCTCTACTCAATTGCTGAATTCTCAAATGACCAAGTGTTGTTTGCTGGCTAGCCCTTTGTGCTTTATAGCGCCTTTCGAATTTGAATTCAACCGTTCCCGCCAATTCCAGTCCATTAATGCTTTCTTGGCGGCATATTTTCCCAAATCTTGCCCATAAATCATGTCTCAAATTCCCACCGCCTACTTGATTTGGCCTCAAGTCACACATCCCATCATGAACAGTGACTTCAATGGTTAGTTTCTAGCCAATCCACGTGGCAATACAGTCCTTTGTGCGTGGTCACGAACATTGTGATTCTCTACTTTTGCACGCATCCCCAATATCGCGCAGCTCTTGGGCAGGATAGTTTATCATCCCATGCCCTCTTCCAACTGCTTGGAGCACTAAGACTGTCCTCCCTATGGCTAGTCATGTGGTCACACCACTCGTGTGGGGCTCCATCCTAACCTCTACCATGGTTTGTAGGGAATCCCCACCTCCAATTGTTGTGTTCAGCGTTGCACACTTCAACACGTACAACACACTACCTTGGTTATGACACTTGGTGATATGTGGTAAAAGCCAAGGCAGCAAACTAACCAATTCATGGTGATAGTTCTCAAACTTGTCAGTAGGATCATATGCACCTTGTCTCACCATCGTGATTTTTTCGACGAGAAATGCTTCCTTTATCTCGTCCTCTAGCTTTTTGACCTCCGCGTTCATCAAAGAACTTTTCTTTCTTAATCATACCCTTTCCTTTTCAATTTCACGGAGTCTAAAGTTTCCCCATTGGATTTCTTTCTCAAGCCCAATGTGTTTTTTTCTTGCAACTGTGTGATCCCTTCTTTTGGGCTTCGCGAACCATTGTATCTATAGGTGTTTCTATGTGCATACTAGGCTTTGCTCACTCCATAAGGATTACAACCTCTGCTTGAAGCTTCGGCTTTGGAAGAGCTCACGCAGTTAGGGTTTTTCATATGGTCCTATAAGCCCATAGAACAGCTGGTACATGCAGGTCCTAATCAATGCATCTTGCATGGTGGACCACATTCAGTACTTAGCGCACTTTGTCAAAGGCTTCTACGTGGGTAATATTTGGCATGCTTGGTCTTATCATACTTCGTCATTCATGCCCCTATATTTCCCGCTCCTGCTTGTTGTTCTTGTTTCCTATCGTGAGGATGTGTGCGTTCATGCAGCTTGCGTACCATATGCTTGTACGCATCTGGAGAGGTGGGGGCACAGGCTGTTGTTTCCACCATATCTAGCTTTCATCCACATCTGAGGATTTCCAAACTACATGAGGATCATCCTTCTACATTCCTACCATTCCTCAAAATTCTGTTGGTGCGTACCCAACCACCTTGCAGGCATAGCACGCAGTTCCCATTTCAGAGTGTTGAAATGCAGCTATTCAAGTACTTCTCTTTCAAATTTGTTCAGGAAATCATCTACCCCGATCAGTCCATCATACATAGTTAGGTCTCTTACCTCTGTTGCTACACACTCTAATGACCTTATCATCATGTTGCAATTGAGTGTGGTTACCTCGCGTAATCGATTCTGCCATCATTCTATTTCCTCGTCTAAATCTAATGGGCAGGAGCTTTCACACTCCCACGAAATCCTGCCATCCATTGTAGGATTCACCCAATCTTGCTCCCGAGTGATTATCTTGTAGATATAGTCTAGATCATCATCATTGTCACAGTCGTGGACTGGTTCTATGTATCGCGATCCTTCCTCAGGGTCTAAGGGTATCACTACGCGCAGTGACTTTTTCTCAAAAATATTCTTTCACTTATTTAGATTTATCACTCCATGCATATCAATGGCCCAATCTATTCCCAATGGCATGGGATAAGGATTGTTGTCATCAACAATATCTATCACTTTGAAAACATCAAGTGCACTCACAACTTTGATATCTACCATTATTCCTTGCAATCTTCCCATTGGTAGGATCTTTTGCTGGTTCGCCATTCTCAATTGAATAGGAGACCATTGCAACATGGGCCTACCCATTTTCTCCCATGTCTACTTTGGCAGAACGTTCACATTCGATCCTAGATCCAAAATCACTTGATCCATTTCATATTCCCCGATTTGCGTAGTCAATCTCATCTCTTGTCCTATCCGCGTTGCATGCTTTCCGAGCTTCAGGACTATGTGCGGTTCTCCAGGTCCCATACATCTAGTGATGAGTTCTTGCAGCCCTTTCACTGCTTTGTTGTTGCACAACAGCTTCATGCATGTCTCCAAAAAGGTAGTGAGCATTGATGGATCCATCTCTGGGTGTAGTTTGTCTTTACTACCTAAAGTGGAGGCCTCTGTGATTCTCTTCTTAGCTTCCATGAATGTCTCCTTCTCACACTCCAAATCAAACATTGGTTCCTTTGTAGTCTAGTTGGTTAGGATACTGGGCTCTCACCCAAGAGACCCATGTTCGAGTCTCAGCAATGAAACCATTTGTTGGATTATTGGGGCCTGACCCAGGTTCGAAGGTGATTTAGCCAAACAAATCCCGGTACTACTAGCCCTCTTGGCAATAGTTCGTGGACTAAGGTCTCACCTGAAGTAGTATGGGACGGTGCTAGAACCAGGTTTTCACACCTTGGAGATGTCTGATGGGTTCAAGTGGTCCACGGTTCGACCCTATGCGCACGTCGCTATGTGTATTTTCCCTTAACTAGAAGCCTGAGATGCTGCCTTCGCGTAGCCCTATTCAGGGGCTGAATGCTATTATTACCCAAGTCCTTACTAGTATTCCGCTGTTAGTTGATTACCTTTGCTTACTTGTATGCGTTAAGTTATACTTAGCAAATTAAATCAGTCATACAGGTGTGCACAGTGAATAAACAGAACATTTATAATTTATAACATACATTTATTAACCCAAGAATAGATGCACAGAGTTATGATAAAACCTCTCTTTATTATTTTCTTTCTCAGTTACAAACTCGACTCCACCCTACGCACTCAGTTGTAGGGGTCCACTCACTCAGTTACAGACTACTAGGCTTCTGCGCACTCAGCTGTAGAGCCTTCTCCTACTCTATAACACAATACACACTTAGTCACTCAGACTCCATCCTCTTACTTCCTTCTTACTTCGTTGTCTTTTACACTTAGAGCCTCACTGTGTTTATACAATCCCATGGTCCGGTAGGCCGACATTTCATTACAAAACTAGGGCGAACAACCCTGTGACTCTATCATACATTTCACGCTCTGTGCCTACAATTCGTGGAGTCTTTACAACAATATTGGGTTAAAACTTGGGATTTGAGCCCCAAAACATGCGTTACTGGGATTCCATGCCCAACACACCATGCATAAAGAAGTTTTCCATGTCAACGATTGGCAGCAATGATGTGCTAGGAGAGCATGTATCTTGTTGAATGTGCATGCTATTGTTGATTACATGTAAACATAGACAATGAGATACAAGGGAGCCCTGTTACACTTGCCCAAGATGATGAATCCCAGAGTAGTCGAGTTGAAGGCACGCATCCACAGTCATATCCGAAACTATGAATATCTCCCACAGCTCATCACTAGTCTACAGGATCCCATGCACAGTTATTTAGGAGTATGGATGTTGTTGCGTGCGCACACACGATCCCATCTATTGGGACACTCACCGAGGGAAAGACAAAGGCACAAGTCCAACTGGAGCTTGAATCGTACTTCAACGACTTGATACGCATAGCCACCGGTGTAGACTTGGTGATCAGTGTAGACACCATCCATCAATATGTCTCTTGTCCAGCTGCACTCAAGACAATGATGCAGATGTTATCAGACGAGTTGGATAGAGGAGCCCGAGTAGTGTACCTGGATGCTATGGAGGCAAGAGTTTGTTTCTAGAAAGATGTCACCACAGAGTAAATGGACACCATCACAGACTACCAAGCATGGCATCAGTTCGCCACCGTTGACCACCATGAGGATTTCAAAGAGCTGGTCTTCCCAGAGTTGTCTGATTCATAATAATGTCTTGCATGGCTTGCTCAAGCTTATTTTGTCTCTCATGGGTACATGTGCAGATTCTATTTGATGTCTTTTCAAGTGGAAGTTCAAGTGTTGATAGTTGGATGCAACAGTCATAGAGTAGATGAAAAGTCATGAGGATAGATGAATAGTCACAAATGGGAATGTCAAGGGCCAACCCACTCTTTGCTATATATAGCTCCTCATAACTTATTGTAGAGGCTTTTCGTCAACCAAGCTTCGAATAGGAGCATCTTAGAGAGAGCTTGGACAGTGTTGTAATGAGCCTTGGCTTCTCCACGATGTAGAGCTGGTATATCTCTTTGGAGGAGAAAGCGGCAGTATTGTAACCTTCTGCTATCGGAACTAGTGGTTGGTCATGGTTGTATTGTATGACTAGAAATTTCACTTCTTAATATAATAGAGCCAACACGTTTCATGCATATGTCATATTGTATTTCAACTATCTTATTTACTCTAAATGATATATGTATATATTTTCTTACGCATGCATGTGTACCTATTTTTTGTATATGTATGTATGAATCTTACTGAAATGTGTTGTTGGTTTAATCATAACTTTGGATTGCTAGCTTACGTGCCTTCCATGTTGTGATGCATCTCTGCTCATGCATTCCCTTCTTAACTTCATGCTTTCACAGGTTTCCAAGGCACTCACTCACCTCACCCTTCGTGTTTTAGAACTACTCATGCACCTTCCTTGACTTGTTGCATATGTCACACCCTTGCTACCAATAGGGAAATATTGCTTGCCTCTGTGCAAAACCACAATCAAGGTGATACCATACGACCCATTGTTGGGACTCCCACACAAAAGGGTTGGATGTCTAGTTGGGACTTCTTACCCAAGAGATCCCCTGACATGTTGGCGGGTCTAGCACCATAAACATTTCATTAAGCCCAAACCAATATCAAAACTAAAATACTAAAATGAAATTCTAAATCACTCAATTTCTGCAAATCAACTAAATCTTTGAAGCATCCAACTATTGAATACAAATCCCAACCAGGACAATTAAACATTATAATATGTACATGATTGTTCTTAATAAAACCTAATTATATACATGCTTCCTCTACATAAAACCTGCGTACATATCTCACATTACATAACATTGAATCATTTATATAATTGAACCACTGTAACATTGAATCAACCACTAAACCATTCATATATCATTGAATCATACCCAATCATACTTTTATACCATTAAAACTGATCAATATTTCAATTCACAACCAAAACTACGCAATCCACACTACTAGACACAGATCATCATGGTAGAGACATCATCGAAAAACAACAAAAAGTAGAACAAAATTGATCAAATTCCATCATTAAGAAGTTCTACAAACCCTAGTACATATATGTGCCTTATACACATAGATCAGAGTATGTACTCGTTTACCATGCACACCACCTATGTATGGATCTCAACATGCTCAGAAAATAATCACAAAATTTATATGATATATTATTGAACTAGATCTGCATATGTACACAATAAATAAGAAGCAAACTTGCATATAGATCTTAAATATTTAACTACAAGCATAACTTCACACTTCACAACCTTTACTATTAAAGATATACACTGCTAAATAATTCATTTAGATTACAAATTCGCAGGTTCATCATTGTTAGCTACATATAAATTTGTAACAAGTAAATCAATCAAGCATAGATGTCAACATCTCTTCAGATCTTCCAGATCTGATCCTTATCCTTGCTCCCTATTGAACACCTATTCCATATCAAATCATTCATCAATAATTCATTACCTGCACACTTAACACCTTGATATCCATCTCCTGATATATATTTTTCCTTAGCCAATACCTTATGTAAATCCCTTGGTAATGTTGTTAGTATTCTTTAACAGGATCAAATAAACATTGTCGCAATGGTTACTATGGGCCAATACCATGGTAATGACCCCTAGTATCAAGATTACCATGGTTCAAATTTTGTACGCAACTTTTACCTACAAGACGTGCATATGAATTTAACCATTCTTCATAGGATCCATGTATAGTTTCTCAAACTTCACATTTATCACCAAACTACCATTTCTCTGTCCATATACCTTGTACCATCTGCACTAATCTGCATTAGTTCCACATTCATCAATGTTGACATCAAGTACATCTTTATCAAGTAGGTTTCCATCAAGGACAAGATATTAGCCATAGTTCTAATAGGGTGATGGGCAAGGCACAGAGCTTGACATGTAATAGTATGATTCTAACATGGCAAGATGACCTGGTAGTATGTATGCTAACAGGAGAGGTGACTAGACATAATGATGTAGTAGTATGGATGTTAACATGGTAGGCTAAGATTCTGACACATGGAAGAATAATACGCCAACATGTGGCAAGCTCATATATTGACACACGCTAGGTTGATATTTTGACACATTGAAATATGACTTGACAATGCAGGTGCTGACATGAAAAGACAAGGCAGTCCCACAAGTGGACGCATGACATGTTGATGTGTCAGAACTATGTGTTAGATTGAGTCTACGACAACATGGGCCAATCATATGGTGCTTCATGGTATCTCTAAAACAACCTAGTTGGTCTTTGTGAAATTGAAGGCATAATTTGAATCCTCGAGATTCAAACCTTGATCTCCCTGTAGCTAATTCAACCTCCATCCAAGTTGCTTAGAATACTAGTCATAATTGGTTTCACAATGATTTGAATTTGAAGAAATGTTCAGATATGGTGCCCAACAAATAAAACAACCACCGATTAAAATCCATGACATGGCCTATTTATACCATACATTTTACCACTACGCCAAGCATTTCCAGTTTAAATGTGAGTAGGTTTTGACAAGGACCGACGAAATTTTAGTTTTATGCAGGGTTTGACTAGGTGTTTTTGAAGTAGCAGTTGAAACGTAGCCCAAGGTGGGATTTGTTGGATAGTTGGCATTGACTGGATGGCTAGTGGCAGTGAGTGTGTTGGCATTGATGTTAATAGCCATGGGAGAGATATGTTGGACAGTGGGAATTGTATGATATTTGGTAAGTGTGTTGACATTGATGTCAACTAGATTAGGATTGAGGTTGGTTGTAGCAAATGTTGGCACAAGCTTAGGGGGGCTTCTCATGGTTACTATAGTCTCTTGTAGAGAATCATCATAGTAGCAAGCTTATTGGAGATCCCATAAAATAATGACTATGATGGTTGGGAGTCCCATTCTTTGGAGGATATTCTACCTCAAAATATCATCTTAGATACTCTTGCAGATTACACAGTTGGATAGTTCTTGAAAAGACATTTCTAACAGTATATTGAAGTCTGAAAATGGCCTCCTAGGTTACAACTTATTGTTAGTCAAAGTTGAGGTGCCCCAAAGTTAGATGGAAGAGTTAAAAGTGAACTTGGGTCAAGGAGGTGACCATGTTTGGAAGTCAGATAGATTTGGAAAATCCTTTTAACGGATCCACTAAAGGAGCGTTGTAGTTCTAACCCAGAAATATTATGTAATCATAACCCAAGAATAACAAGATCAAAATAGATAGAAATGCTTCTTTATTATCAAACCCTTATGGTAGGGCAACACCATACATTCACTCCTTAAGGAAGGAGGACACTCCACAAGCCATATGCTTGTTCAAACAAGAATACTTCTCTTCATATCTCTCCTTGTGGAGTCTCTAGCCTCTATATAGGCCTCATACATACAATACCATGCATCATTACCATGGTTTCCTCATACCATCAACTATTACCATGAGCCCCTTACATTATTATTAACTACTTGTGGTCCCTTACATGACATGGGTTAACCACCTTATTTATTACTATGGCCCATCTCATTATTACATTATTACCTTGGGTACCTCCCTCAGTACCCCATATTACCCCCCCTAGGTATATAACAATTGCCTTCTTTGGATGTGGTTACCTGTCAAAGGGACAACAGTTGATTTCGTCTTGTCTTTTCCTTTGGAATGGAGATATTCTATTTTCTTCCTTTTTTGCTTAGGAAAAGGTAATAATTAGTCATTTTACATTACTCACAAATCTCCTAAACGTTATCATAATTTTTCACCATATGCCCATTTCACAATATAAAGAAGTTATGAATTAAAGGAAAAGATAATGAAATAAGTGGCAATTACATACTTTCTCTAATGCTCAATAGTATCATACTCATCAAATGAAGATAATATGACCAATTTATAACCCTGGGAAGTTTCTTGCCCAATGGGCCCATAAACGCTTGGTGTTATATCTCCTTGGGTTAAGGTTTTGGTTGTTTAGGATTTTCTCTTATTGTTCAATAATAAAAATGCCCTTGAGCCTCATTGTAACTTAGTTCAAAGGCATGTAGCCACCACATCTCTTCTCAGAGATAAGCTAGCATCGTTGAGATATTCATATTTCCATTCTGTTTGTAAGCATATTTCAGTATTTGATATTAATGAAATGAATTGTTATTTCTGCTGCATCTCTGTATTTATGGTTATATCTATAATTTGTTGTGTTCCTATTTAAATCTAGATCGGGAATGCAAGCTATAAGGTACTGGAAGGGATTTTCTATATCATCTTCCTAGATAATGAGTTGAAGTGGACAAGAAGTGATCCATTGAAGGAGGGCAATAATGAATCCAACATCATTGACTTGAAACAAGCAGGATGTGTTAGAGTCGATAAGTGTGATCCAAGACTGTGGTAGAAAGTCAGAAAATGTATAGGTGGTAAAGAACTGCATATAGGACTCTCGATTTTGGCAGCATTTGACTCGACATAGGATTAGATGTCATGATCATAGAATGGTATGATCAACTGAAAGACAAAATGGATTGCCTAAACCTAGGAAGGAAAGTGACCAATCGAGGATGTCCTAAACCGTACATGAGTAATAGATGAGTGTCATGTTCAAGAGCAGCACAATGCCTTTATAAGATACAAGATATGAACATTTTCACTTTTTCCTACACCATTTCTGGTGAGTACCCCATATAATTTTTATCACAAGCTTGAAGGGGATAGCATATTCTTTCTAATAAGTTCACCCTTCGGATGAATCCGTCATAGTAATTTTTCCGAGCCTTATGAAGGAGGAACTCAGTCTCGTCATGGCGACAAGTCTTGTGTCGTTTAAGTTTTACGAGTCTGATGAAGGTGAAACTCAACATCTTTTTCATGTTAAAAGAAGCGAAAAAAAAACTCCAAAGGTCCCTTTTCATAAATCATCTCTTGAACCCTAAAAGGTAGAAAACAATATTCAAGAGAACCTCTTAGCCATGTTTGGCAAAGGTATTCCTTTTTCATACAATAGTCTATCTCAGTCTGAAAAAGGGTTAAACTTATACTCAGTAGACATCATCTCATTTAATTTTACGAGTTTGAAACGATAAGTACTCGATGATCGTTTCACTTTTTGAGAGTCAGAAAGGAGCTTAAAGATGACTCCAGGGGGTCACTTTTTCATTTATTTTTTACAAGTCTAAAAAAGTGATAAAATAAAACTCATTGAATCAATCAAGACAAATCACCGTCACCAAGAATATATGACATATTTCTGCACAAGGAAACGCACATTACTGATTTCAAGGAAAAATATTAAAAAATGAGTGAAATATGCCCTGATTTGGTAAAAATATTATTTTAAAACTATAAATAGGGAAAAAAAAAGTAAGTTGTTTTTATAATTTTACCAATTTTCAATTGTGAGATCATTTTTACCTCATTTTACCTTGATTTTCAGGTGAACACAAGAAATCCAGGACACCCCTTGTCGAGTCAATTGTTACATGTAATAGATTTGTCCTTTCCCTTCATTTTGGTAGTCAATTTATGCATTTTCATCCATAGGGTAGGTTGTAAGGAAAATTTTCAAAACATTTACATTGTGGGTGACTAGCACAGGTTTCACCCATCAGACTCACACTAGTAGTGCGAACAAATTCCTAAATAGATGCGCTGGAACCAAGATAAAAAATTTGAAGTGATATCTTTCATGAAAAATGGTTAATATTTATTTTTCTCTCCATGGATGCTCGTGAAATGTTGGTTTGTTGATGTTTTGTAGGAAAACCAGTTCAAAATGGTGACTAAATGGAAAGAGAGGGGTCATGAAGTTGAAGACCATCAAGCTATGCAGGATGAAGATTGTATTGATTCCCTTCGAGCATGTGGATTTCTCAAGTTCTTAATGATTCCTGGGGTCATAGCATAACCTGAGTTATTATAGCGCTTAATTAGTTGGTGGGATGTAGATTTCCAACTATTCATGTTCAAGGATCAAGAGCTTGAAATAGAGGTCGATGACATCTATTTCATTATTGGGTTGTCCAGAAAGGGACAATGGGTGTAGTTATCTAGATCACGCACTGGAGGAAAGAGCACAAAGATGCTCATTGCGAGGCATTGTCTGGCAGCCAAAAAGGGTAACAGTGGGAAGATTGAGATAAAGACTATTACCAACCTCCCACTACGAAAAATCGTGCACACCATGGCCCAAATAGATGGGGCACAAGCATTGAATGAGGCATCAAAGCCTCATTTCCAGTATGCGATCGAGTGCCTAAATCTCACCATTTGCAACTGGTGTGAAGGTTTGTTGGTGTGCATGAAGTGCCAACTAACCAAGTTCAAGAGGGGGAATCTAAAACAATTTGGTTTCAGATATATTCTAGTGACGTTCATCCTAGAATGTGTGCCATTGTTTCGCTATCAGTGGTTGGAGGTGGATCTACCAGTGCTTAGAGATCCATGATTGCTCAGATGGGGAGAGTTGATGCCTCGACATGGGGGCAATCAACAAATGTCATTCCCTCCAACATTTTTCATATGGTTGCATCAACAACTATTCATGGTCAATGATTGGGTGTATGCAGGGATAGATTTTTGAGGATATCCAAATCTTCCACTCCCTACAGGGGAACAGTTGACCGATTCATGTAAAAAACTATTTTTGAAGTTTTTTGAAGTTTTTTTAGGTTTTTATCATTTTTTGTATATGTGCACTAAGATTTGACTTATATATGTCATGCAGATGTTGGACTAGAGAGACCTAAAATGGTTTCTCCAATAGCCAAGTGAGTGGCATGCTAGATCGAGGATTCTTCTCCATATTTGGAGGGAGCAGACCATATCGTTGAGGTAGAGTGCAACCTGGAAAGTTCAACTAGGGGGATTCGAGAGTATGCCTCAATTGATGAGGTGCCATTATGCTAACCGAGGAACATAGTAGGGGTGTCCGCTAAATTGTGTTGATTGCTAGGTAGAGTCATTAGGGTTGTCTCATGCTATCATGAACACCATGTGGGTGAATAGCCAACTTCTAGTTTACTTTTCTGCACTATGTAGGCATATAAAGCCATGTGTCTCGTAACACAATTTTTTTTATTTTGATGTAGCAAACTCTTTTGCAAACAATCATTATATATATACATATTTTCATGTTTACCATATCTGATATATGACATTTTATGATTTACAAGTTTCGCAAATGTCTATCTAACACATAATTAGTCAATGCATTTGTTAACGTTTTCATGCATCTTTGAATGTGATGATAAGTAATAAAATCAAATTCTAATTCCAATAAACAAACTCGCAAATACATTCTCAAAATTTGAGGGTTTCTAACTGAATATTATCCATTAAGTTGTAGCACAGTGAGTTACGAATCAAGTTTTATGATTAACTCTCTAATGCCAAGAGCAATAACTTTTGACAAAATCTCGATGACTGCACTATATTCAGCAATGTTATAATTCATCCCACCTAAAGATATACCTTGTAAATCAACTAACTCACCATTAGGGTCATAAATTGTCCATGTGGCGAAAGATAGATTCTGTGTACTATGACAAGCACCATCAACAAAACCGACGTAACGATTGGACAACATCTACAAACCTAGAAGAGAACAATGTAAGAAGTGGAAAAGGTTTTCAAATGAAAACTAACACGCCAAAACCACACTACACACTAATTATAACACACTAATGTACATAAGTATTTACACGGAAAAAGCATAAAATTTTCAGATGGAACCCATTTGCATACTCGAGTAATTGATTAATAGAGAATAAAAACAATTTTTCGTCGTTGGTATGATGTGTAAGCATCGAATTGGCCAAATAGTGGAATAACAGACATAAATGACAATTCCCATGCCCCGCGGGAGAGTGAGGGTTACGAGTCATAGGATGAATACCCCAATGTGATAATGGCTAAATGTTAAAGACTCTGTGAGAAGATCACATAAAAGAAGGCAAGAAAATATTAATCTCATGGCAAGAAAATGATGCCCCTAGTTGAAATATTTTGACAATTTCAGGTTGGACCAAAATGTCAATGGGCAAAGTAGCAGTAATGTTCCCCATGTGTCCCTTAGACAAGACTTCATGCACCAATATGGGCATTTGAAGTGGATGGGTGAGTGTAGGGCAAACAAATGTATCCAGACATGATGAAATCTCTCCAAGGCTCAGGAGAAATGAGGAATGATCATGAGCATCATTCCAGGGAGCTTCCTCAAGAGACATAACCTCGATGATACTCTCATCAATGGTAAATGTCTCATTCAAAGGATCTAAAGAATCCAAGAACCAAGCCAAGTAGACTGTGAATATGTGTCTAGATGCATACTAATAGTAGTATGACTTTCAAAAGTGGTCATCGAAACCAAAGCAACATCTTGATAAGCTTGTTCTGTTGGGTTGAGCAACATAATATTGCCAAAAGAATCAACCTGATCAGGAGAAGGAACGATCCAAGGATCGTAAGAAGTAGAAATAATGTTGACAGAAGTGACATGAGGAGGTGGGAGAGAAAAAGTTCCCATAAGAGCAAAGTCTTTAAAAGCACTTTCCCCAACACTCTCATAAGGAATGTCGGTATTTCCCACATATGGTATGTTGTCATTCAAAGAACCAAAAGAGAAAAAGGCTAACTTATCAACGGTGACTATTTTTCCTTCATGAGGAAAATGGAGCACGCGGAAGAAAGAAGAAACCACACAAAATATAACATGAGTCCAACTTCATCCAAGTAGAAAATTCTAATTAAAATTCGCATCAATGACTTCTATTTCTAATTCGAGATTTTTTCCTTCCAACATGATGGGAAAACTTGTGAGAATATCATAAGGACATGATCCTCTGCCATCAAAGGCTTCTAAGGTGTTCAGAGACTGGTTGAGATGTGGAGAGTTGATTACTTCCCAAGATGAAATATACATGAGAAAGGTGGAAGCACCCTCATCAATCACAATCCAATGAATGTTTCGCCCTTTTATAATGACTTGGATAAAAATGCAAGTTGATGGGGAAGACAAGGAACATGATTTTCTAGGTCAAAAGTAATCAAATTCGAATCCGTAGGTTCAATTCCTCCTATCGTAGATAGTAATGCTTTCCCCTGCATTGGAAAAGTTTGGAGAACTTCCAAAGCAGACATTCTTGAAGGTGCTTGAGCTAAATCTTCGACAATATTGTAATGTTGGGAAGGTCGCACATTCGTATTGTAAGATGATTTCTGAAGGACATCCTTGGGAGGCAGTCGGATAACGGAGTCATTACTATGTCTCTCGATATGAAGAGGACCGGAACTAGGCAGAGTAGAAATAGAAGGTGTATCAATAAATTCTTTCTCCATAATCTATTTTTGAGGAGTTTGATAGTATTTTGACTGGGTGGCAACATAAATAGGCATTTTTCCACTCTTGTAAACCTGAGAACCCAAAGATTTAGAATATTGTGATTGTTCTACCAATTGGGTCTGTTGTGACAGGAAAGGTTCTTTAAGTACAACTAGTGTCCCTTGAGTGCCTTTTAACAAGCAACCAACTTCTGTACGATGGGAAGATCCTTGGTATAGTGGTCTTCCTCACAAATGAGGCAAGGATATTTGGGCTTACATTAAGATGCATCATCAAAAGATGACTTTGGAGGATCCTATTTTGGGTTAGCGGATTTTTCTTTTCCTTTACCCTTATTTTTACCTTTAGAGAATTTGTCTGTCGTGGTAGACTAAATGACATTAACCTTAGATGTTTTACCAAGATTTGGAGAGGGATTCGAAGGAGGATTGGATGTAGAATTTGAAACGAACTTTTGCTTTGAAGAATATTTACTAGAAGTTTGAGTCACTAATCCAATAATACTATCAACAGGTGGTACATCTAGAGGCTTAGAAGATGTTGGATTCATATATGGTCTCATAGCATCAAGCAAGAGATCATATAACGTGCCAAATTGGGAATATACCAAATCTAAATGTTGGGCATGGGAAATGTCTTGATCTTCGTTTACAAAACCTCCCATCACCATGTCTGTAGTAATTTTGTTGATGAATTATTTGGTGACCCATTTAGTTAACAACACATCAGGTATATCAAACTTGATAAGGTGATGTTGACATCTCCATTCATGGATATGATTAGAGATGTTGGTATTAGTATTATGTTTCAAAGACATAAGAATATGGGTACTATTTTCATAGTGAACTAGTAACTGGAAGTGAGTAAGGAAGGCCATTTCTAAATAATTGAAGTCTTGATAATCACCTCGAGGCAACTTAATGTACCATTTTGCGGCACCAAAAAAGATGTAGATGAGAAAAATCATCAACCCATGAATTAGATGAACACCATAAATGATAAGTCATAACCTAAGCCTGGGGGTCTTCTCTAGATTTTCCTTCGAATTTTGGACAAATTCTAGGAATCTTAGTAGGAACCAGAGTTCAATAAGGCGAATGAAGTATATGATCGTTAGTAATCCTTAACACATCTGATAGTTCCAACGTTGCTAGAAATGGAAATTGTGGGTTGAAAGGCATGGGAGGCTTTTCATAAGGCCCAAATTGTGGATTCCATACTTGTTGGTATGGGTTATGTCCCCAAAGTGGTGGATTTTGACCATAAGGAGCTTGATATTCCCCCACTGAGGGGTATTTTGACCATACAAAGGTGGGTTCTGGCCCACAAAGGTGGGTTTTTACTAAGGTATGGTTGATATTGACCTGCCATAGGCCATTGAGAACCATAAGGTGGATATACAGTTTGTAGGGCATATAGGTTGTTGTTGCAATTGTTGACCTTGGTGGTAAAACTCTTGGCCCTGTTGTTGCAGGGGTTGACCTTATGGCTGCAAGGTTTGACCTTCTTGATATAAGGGTTGGTTCTATTATTGCAAGGGTTGTCCTTGTTGTTGCAATGGTTGTTGGTAAGGCCCTTATTGCACATAAGGTCCTTGTTGTGCATAAGGTCCTTGTTATACAAAAGGTTGTTGTTGTACACAACGTTGTCGTTGTTGAAAAGTTCCTTGTGGAATTTGTTGAGTTTCAAGTTGGTACTGATAAGTTGTAGCTTGAATTTGACTAGATGCTACAAATGAGGGATTTGAACCAGGCTACATTTGTTGACCTTCCTATTGAGCAAAGGGTGGATTTTGAGGTTGTTGAGAGCCATACAGAGGGTACAGTTGCTGATAGGGTATCTGAGCTGAAAGAGGTTATTGATACAGGATCTAACCTTTTCTAGATGGAATTGATGATCCACTACGATAAAGCACACTAAACAACATTTTGACTAGCTCTAGTAGCATGAGTTTTAAGTACATAAGGTGGAGGTGGCTATTTCCCCAATGTGGTGGGATAGGTGGTGGCACATATTTTCCACTTAATGGGGGACCTTGGGAATTTATAGTGACATGAATTTCCCCATATGTAACTGTTGGTTGTATAGGAAGTGACAAAAATGCAGTCAATACAGGAGTTTGAGAGGCCACATTTGAAACAAATGGACCAGGAAGTAGGCATGTCACTCGATGACCAAATTGGATTGTGATAAAGTTAAGACACACTTAGAGTACCTGAAACCAATTGAGCCATATATGTATAACCAACTGGAAACAAAGGCTCACTTCTTTTAGGGGGTGGTGGAGGTGCAACACTTCCCACATATGGATAACCTTCAAGTGGAAATTCATATTAGTATGAGTAGTTGAGACTTCTGGAGGACCTTGAGAAGAGGTTGGAAGCTCACCTTCTAAAGTCATGGGTAAAAACAATTGGCGAGGAGGAATCTGAGATGGTTGTGGAGATAACTCCTAAGGTAAACCAGGATTATTGTATGAACTATAGGACTATTGAGGAGATATAACCAACGGATTAAAAAGCATGTTTGGAGGGAATAAAACAAACCTTTATGGATTGTCAGAGGTTTCTGGATCAAATTCCTAATATGATGATGAGCCTCAAGGTTGAGGATGAGAAGAAAGGGGTTGGATACTTGGGACAATTCCAAGTTCAAGACATTGGGCTTCAAGTTACTGTGAAAACTCAGGACTAACACCTTGTGATGACCCTTCAGTGTTAGATGATGAAGGGGAAATGTAAGGTGAACTTGGTGGTTCAGCCATAATGACCTTTTCTCAGAAATAATAAAGGGGTGGTTGGTTGATTTGAGCCTACAATTAAAATTTACTATTAATCATGCAATATGAGGCCAAGGATAACTGCATAGGTAAGTCATGTTATCCTGGGTAGTTAAATTTTAGAACTTAAAAACAATAAATAAATCAAAAAGGGTGTACGGGGAAACAAGGTTTACCAAGTATCTATGAACCGTTATATACACCTTGGCTAAAACCAAGGACTTAACGTATCATGACCGATCTCCCTGAATGTTGTGTTCGATGTATCATGTTTACAAGGTGGTTGACTCAGCTACCTGTGGCTAAAGGATAGAAAACTAGATGGGTCTCCCAATATATACTTGATGGCACGGAGAGCACAAGTTTGTGTTAGCACTATCTATTGCATAATCATTCGGTGAGAGAATTTCAATATACTTACCATAGTAGAGTGCCTTCGATATACCATAGAGTACTAGAGAACCTCTAATTTACTTCCATACTGGAATGGGATTTCACCCTCGGGATATAATGTAGATAGTTAATGACAACTGCTAGGTTTATAGATGCTAGAACACATCTCTAGCTTAGACCTCTAAATGTTTGCATTATGTTCCAAATGTTCCTTAGGTTAATTCAGTAAATTTTAAGGTTTTTCTTGAATTAATGCATCAAAAAAGAGAATGCATTAAATAATATGCCCCCACTAAATTTTCCAAATGCAAATTACAAGAGAAAAACTAAACTTCACTTTAACTAATGAATATGAAATCTATTGAGAGAAAAAAAATGATCTTCACTTCACTAATATGCACTACTTCTATGATGCTCTTTTATTTTCATATTTCTATATGCAACTAAGCTTCAATTAAAGAAAAAATGAAGATTTTGATCCAAAATAGTCCTAAATGGAAACAAGACATCAATCAAAGTAACAACAAATTAAAAGCACTCAATGAAAATGTCTTTCACTTTCTCCTTCAAATAGATAAGCAAATATACTCATTTTAGTTTGCAAACCAAATAATGTAATCTATGTTTGATAAATGACAAAGATGGATTTCAAATGTAATATGACCTAATACACATGAAAAAAATTGCACAAGACAAATCGAAACCACTTTAAGTCAATGTTTCAAGTGATTTTCCAGATGAACAGATCTAATCATTCAGCAAACGATAGAACCAAAGACATTCACGAGAAACAAGAGACAATAAATCGACCTATAAACCCTAAAATCAATCCAATTGCACTCAAACACTTGAAATTTTAAAGGAGTAAAATTTTCTAAATAAAATGAGGTAATCAATCAAAACACCAATCAAAACTAGTCATGTAGGAAAAAACAAGATCTCAAGGGCTCAGACACACTGGGGTTTAAGTGCGAAACCCTACATTTTTTTCCAATATTAAGGATCAGCACAGATGTTAAGGCTAAACTGGCACTGAATAGGGGATAAGTGTGATTATTTGAAGAAAAATCGCACTAACAATGTGATTATTAGATCAAAAAATGTGTTGGTCGAGAAAAAAGGGAAAAAAATAAAAAGAATTTCACAAACACTTCTAGACTGAGCACTCTAAGACAAAGGCCAGTGATTGTGCAGACCTATATCAACCCAAACTAATTGAGAAGATGATGGTCAGTCAAACTAATCAAGAGATCATTTGAGAAAGGAGGATGAACAAGCTATATTTATCCCTAGCAAAGTCACCATTTTGTTTTGAAGGCAAATCCTCTCTGCGGACAGAGGGGATCCCTCTAGCCTAATGAGGGGGTTTAGCAACAAACCAAACAACCTAATTCACACTTTCCTATCTTATTCTTGACAAATGTTGGAAGAAGGATAAACCTACCGCGTTCTAATGCTAATCGCTCAATCCTTAGAGATGGTTTTGAATGTTTCGTTCCATGCCTCGATCCTTATTTTTTATCCACATCAGGATACCTATGAGGAAGATCAAAGTACTATGCAAGATACAAGAGCATATATAACATACATCAAACATAAACTACTTAAAATATCAAGGATAATTAAGCTAATAGCATAAGCATTTACACAATTAAGGAAAGTGAACATCTGATGTATATATTAAGAAACTAAAAAGGGAATCATACAACCTATTCTTGACGTTGGAGCCCTCCTTTTGGTGGATCTCCAAGTCCAGGCAAAGAATTTTCAAAAAATCCTTCTCCAAGATAGAATGTGTAGCATGTAAACATAATCTTAGCATAGGGATGTAGTAATCAATGACCAACCATTTGGAGATGGAAGGGAGTGAATTTATATGAAGGTATAGGGAGTTAGGTATCCAAAAAAGAGGGAGGAAGGTCCACTTCTCTAGGGGAAATCCCATGATGATAAGATTAATAGGCCCAAATGAGAGAACTCAAGCATATCAACAACAACCAATATCCAACTCGTTATTCCAGAAGTTTCTAGTGAGAGAAACTTCTCTTCTAGTTTATGAAAGCTTGCCAGAAGAGGTTTAACATGATATTTACTATGAAAACCCGTGCTGGCAGTGTGAGCATATAACTGAGAAACCTGCAATCAGCATAGGTAGGCAGTGGATCAAAACGTGATGATGCCAAAAATTATGGTTTTAGGAAACCTTCTCCAAAATGGATTCAAGGCAGATTTCCTTTGAGTCTTCAAGGAGGTTTTGGTTTGTATATCATGATGGACCTGTTACACATTAGTCAATGTTTTGACACTTCAGGATATGGCATGGGAAGTGAACAGGAGATATGAAAAGATAATGTGTAACTACAGGTTGAGATAGCAAAGTAGCCAACAAATGAAGAAGAGGGTGAGTAGGTGTAGGTTTGGGAACTTGCTCAGCAAGTTGAGCAGTTGGTTGAGACAACAGACATAAAGATGGAACAAGAGCCATAGGACCAAGACATTGATCTCATGATGAGAGCATCTGAGGTTGTACCACAGTCTCTGCCACCTCCATAATCACAACCAGTCAAGAGCGAGAAATGAGAATTTGTTATCCTTGATGATGATTTGGAATTTGACGAGTCACATTAGAGGATTGTAAATGCACGAGGAAAGCATCTCTTAGATGATCATACATCACCTACAAACACAGAAGAAAGAGTGATTGTACTAGATTTATGAATACATTCAGTTGCCATGTCCAAGGCTTCTAAGGATTATGTTGAAGCCATGAGTTCAATGGTCAAGTTCTTGATAGCAAAGAATGATTGAATGGTGAAGGACTTACGACAGGCTAGGAAGAGAACAAAGCACTCTACAGGATCTTCCATGAGAGAGATGAAGAAAGAAATAGTGGCAGAGATATCAACTTCAGAGGCCACCATGCAGATAATGTATAAAATATTTTTCACTGTGCACAAAGCAGTTATCCATCTATATAGTTTTCACCAGAAATACACGCAGATGGCTTAAAATCTCAAAGACATTCACACTGCTATCAAGCACCTGCAAGAAAAGAATGATTGAATGGCGAAGGACTTGCGACAGGATAGGAAGAGAAAAAAGAACTCTACAGGATCTTCCATGAGAGATATGAAGAAAGCAATAGTGGCAGAGATATCAACTTCGGAGGCCACCATGCAGATAATGTATAAAATATTTGTCACTGTGCACAAAGCGGTTATCCATCTATAGAGTTTTTACCAGAAGTGCATGCAGACGGCCTGAAATCTCAAAGACATTCACACTGCTATCATGCACATGCAAGGATGGACAATGAGGTACAAGGGATCCCCTCTTTACTTCACAAGAGGATGAAGCTAGAGGCTAAGCTAGACAAAGCAAAGATTCAAATTTTGATCCGGAACTATGATCAACTCCCTCCACCCATCGCTAGCATTGACACTTCCTATGCATGATTGTTCATGAGTATGGATTTCATAATGTGAACGCACAAGATCCCTTCCATCAGAACCCTCACCCAATCCATGAGAAAGAACCCAGTCATGCTGGATGTTGACAAGTACATAGAGCAACTGATGCACGAAGCCACCAATGATGACTTGCAGCTCAATGCATAGAACGTGCAAACGTACATCAATGGGTTGGCCACATTTAGGACAGTGTTACACATGCTTCAAGATGAGTTGGACAGAGGTTTCAAAACCGTATAACTAGAAGACATGGAAGAAAGAGTCTACTTTGACAAAGATGTCATCAAATAGTACGGGGACACAATAGTGCAGTACAAAGATTGGTATCAGTTCACCACCAAAGATCAACGTGAGGAGGTTACTAAGTTAGTCTTTCCCCAAGAACCCGTGTGATGTTGTTTTCCTTATCATGGAGACTCAAGCCTATTTTTGTCCCACATGGGTATATGTGGAAATTATATTATTGTAAATATGTTGTAAGTGAAATTCCAAGTGTCATTAGTGGAATGTGAATAGTCATTGTTGTAATGTAAATAGTCATGAGGATAGTCCAAGAGTCAAAGGGGAATGTCAAGGTTCACCTCACCCTTTCCTATATATAGAAACTCATAATTCATAAGCCAGGCTTTTGGGAGCCAAGATTTTGGCTAGGCATTTCTTAGAGAAGGCTTGTAGACTATTGTGATGAGCCTTGGCTTCTCCATAGCGTAGAGTGAGTACATCTCTTTGGAGGAGCATGTGGTGTTGACTGTAATGTTCCATTATTGGGGATAGTGGTTTTCATTGGTGTATGTATGGATGAAACTTTCACTTTATATCTATATATATATATAATAGAGCCAACACGTTTTCATGCATATGTTGTTCTTGTAGTTGGACAATTTTCATTTCTTTAGAAATGTATGTTATTTAACTTGCACATTTGTGTATGAACGATTTTTTATGAAATTGTATGAATCTTGTTGTAATCATGTTGTTGGTTTAACCCGTCACTTTGGATTGTGGACTATTCTTCTTTCCATCTTGTGATGTCATTCATCTCGTGCATTCCTTTTAGGTTTAATACTATTACAAGATTCTAAGGGACATACTTCCTTTCCCCATCCATGTGTTAGAAACCCCATGCATCCCACTTGACTCATTGCAAGGTCACACTCTTTCTTCCGACAAATATATCACACTTACCTCTGTGCGCTATCACAGTTAAGGCATTATTTTCCTACCCATTCCAAGGACTCCTACTCCAAACAGTCTAAGGTCTAGTTGGGATTTCTTACTGGTGAGATCCCATGACATGTTGATGGTTCCATCACCATCAACACAATCTCCCATAACCGCTTTGGGTGAGACTACGGTCTGCTTATAGGTTGTTACCGAAAGGGCTAGTAGTTGAGGGTCTTGTTGGCATGAAGTACACTCTGAACATGGGTCATGCCCCCTTAAACCAACAATCATGATTAAGGATCCTACCATGCCTTGAATTAATCTTCACTCTCCAGAACTCATTTTCACAAACACTTCAAGGAACTCACACTATGATTTCATCATCAACATGGGCAACACATAATATCAAAATCTCTTACAATTAGTGGTTCCATTAAAATGCCCAAATTTTAATTTGGTCTCCAAATTGAAGCATGATTTTCTCAACCATACAATTTATAACACCTTAATTTGGATTACTTATGGTTAATTCTCCTTGATTGAATTATTTTTTTTATTTTTTTCATTTCCATTCTCTCACATAAATAAAATATGTGTATACCATTTTGGTAAATTAATTTGTTTTTATTTCATCTTCTCTTCAAGAGATTAAGGGAAGGTGGCTTGGATACACATCAAACAAGGCAACACTTGTATTAAATTAATAACTTGATGTGACATCACTTAGATTAAGGGGAGATGAAGATTTAAATTGCTTCCACATGAACCTCATGTACTCTTATAAATGCATGTGATATCAATGCTTACACCAATTGAAAGGGACATTGAAAATTGTAAAGAAATAGAACCTATTTTTTTAGGAGGCAATGCACACTCTTCAACATTTAAATTAAATAAAATTGGGCATGCATAATGGAAATTAAATCAAATGAATATGGTGTATGCCTTGATGAAAGGAGGGATACAATTGTATGTTATACACAAAGGGAATTGTTAATATGTGCATCATAAAAGAGATGGAGTCTGAACAACACAAGTGGGACAAGGCACATTCTTTATGAATGTCATGTTGAGTACTTGAATTATATAAAAGAGGTCAATGCTTCTATTATGCATTATTAATGTATAAATATACATCATAAAATCAATGCAACGTATCAGCACACATGGTTATATAATTAGTGATTCACATACACTTCACCCAAATAACACATGCATGCGCTATTGTGATGGACACCAAAAGTCAAGATACAAAGCGATGATGCTGCACCAAAATGTTGATAACTCCTATGACTTGACTTCACCTACTATAATGCTAGAAAGATGGGTGAACATATACAGATCTTGAGAAGGTTGTTATGAAACCAACACATCATTGATTTCCATTAAAAATTTAGCCATACAATATATGTTGAGAATGTTACTCCCACACACAAATACCTCTTAGTTATTCAAATCATTATTGTTGGTGGTCAATTCCTATCATATCTTGTGAATCTAGCATTTATTGAAGTGTGCAGGGTTTACTACAACATCTCAAGGTGCATCCTAAAATATGAACACATTCCCACCTGTGCATAGGGAGTGGAGAAGAGAGGATGTGTTGTACATCATTGCAATGATCACCATGTGAAAGGGAAACAATGCTATGGTTTCATATCAAGGAAAAATGACCATGCCAATCATGTAGCACTGCACTGTGTGACCAGGTCATATTTTAGTGCGATATATCACATTAGAAAACTCAAGCAACATAGATTTGTAGGTTTTAACCCCATACAGAAATTATTTTCATACGAATTCTAAAATACATAAAATAAACAATGCAAGAGCATAACACATAAAACACATATACACAGATATTTTCCCCTGGATCCCAAAATCGGGACTACCAGCTTGATTTTTCATTATGTTCCTTTCAATGTTACAAAACATATTTATACATGTCGAAGCATCCAATACCATGGACTAAAAACCATCGTGTCAAAAACCATGGACTAAAAACCATCACGTCCAAAAACATGTGCAAAAATCATGCACAAAACCATAGGTGGGTCCGCCCAACCTAACATAGGTTCCAAAACCAAAATTTTCTGGGTGCTACCCTGGACCCCATAGAGTGGGGTTACCTACACCCCTCAAACCCCCTATGACCCCCTGCTGCGTAATCGACACAATGAAGGAGGGGCTCCCCCAACCACCTCGCCTCCCTCCCCCCCCTCTAAGCCCCCAGTTAACTACCTGGGCTAGTTATGGAAAGAATATAACACAAACCAACATTCTCCCACTTGTTGTTTTCTTTCCACAGGGTTCCACAAGAGAGATTAGTCATTTATCCAGCCCTGCAACTCCCATTGTTTCTCTTCACCAAGAGAATTTATCAGAGCTCATAGATTTTGTCAATACATCTTCAGTATTCTTCAAAGTGTCCACCTTTACTAGCAACACCTTTTTGTCTTCTATCATATCCCTCACAAAGTGATACTGAACATCCATGTGCTTTGTCTTTGAATGATATGCAGGGTTCTTTGCCAAGAAAATTGCACTTTGGTTGTCACAGTCTATCCTTATAACTCCTTGTACTAACCCCATATTTGAACAAAATCTCTGCAACAAAATTGCTTCCTTACTTGCATGAGTGGCTGCCATGTATTCTGCCTCTGTAGTTGATAGTGCCACTACAGATTGTTTCTTGCTCATCCAATTGACTACACCTCCAAATAGTTTAAACACATACCCACTTGTAGATCTTCTCTGATCCAGATCTCCAGACCAATCTACATCAAGAAAGCCATGAATATCCAACACTCTAACCAATCTTGGTCTTCATTGGTAGCACAAACCATAATCACAAGTGCCATGCATATACCTGAAAACCTACTTCATTGTTGTCCAATGCTCCTTTCCTGGTTTAGACATAAACCTGCTCAATACTCCCACTGCATGTGCAATTTCTGGTCTAATACAAACCATTGCATACATCAGGTTATCGACTGCACTTGCATATGGAACACGGGACATGTCCTCTTCCTCTTCTTGTGTCTTGCGACATTATGCAACAAAAAACTTTACACCTACAGGAATAGGAACCTTCATCGGTTTACTATCCTACATATTAAATATCTACAATATTGTCTTGACATACTTCCTCTGATTTAACTAGAGCTTCCTCTTTGCCCTATCTCTTTTAATTTCCATGCCCAAAATATAGTTTGCAGCACCAATATCTTTCATGTCAAATTTGGAGGACAATTGGGTCTTCAAATCCTGGATAATTTCTTTCATTTCCAACCAGCAACATATCATCCACATACAAGACCAAATAAATAACATGGTCACCAATTAATTTAAAATACACACAGTGATATGCTTTACTTCTGGTGAAGTCAAGTCCTCGTACAAATGTATCAAATTTCTAATACCACATCCTTGGTGACTATTTTAACCCATACAGAGACTTCTTTAACTTGCATACCAGTTCTTTCTTACCCTTCACCACAAAGCCTTCAAGTTGCTTCATGTAGATTCCCTCTTCAAATCCCTATGAAGAAATGTTGTCTTCACAATCCATCTATTCTACCTCAAAATCAAAAGCAACAACAACAGATAAAATTAATCTAATAGAAGTTACCTTGGCAACAGGAGAAAAAATATCACCAAAATCAATTGCTGGCACCTGGGAATAACCCTTTACTACCAACTGAGCTTTGTATTTCTACACCTTTCCTTCTGCATTTGTCTTCTTCTTGAACACCATTTGCTGCCAATGGGCTTCCTTCCAGTCGGCAACTCCACCAAATCTGAAGCCTCATTTTTGTGCAAAGATGCAATTTCATCAACCATGGCCTCTTTCTAGAGTTTTCCATTCTTTGAATCTACTGCTTCCTTCAAAGTTCTGGGATCATCATCAGTAATAGATAAAGAAAAATATGAATAGAAAGAAGATGACTATACCTTTCTGGCTACCTTCTTTCTCGAACTGATCTTCTCACACCCATAGTTTGTGGCTCTTCATCTTCTGATTCCTCCCCTACTATAAAGTCCGATTCTTCCTCCTTTAGCTCAAACTCTATCTTCTCAGGTTCCTTTGGTTAGACTTCGTGTTTCATAACATATTTCATCTCTCTGAACACCACATCTCGGTTGTACACAACCTTCCTTATTATTGGATTCCAAATCTTATAACCCTTTAAACCATCCTTATAACCAATAAAGATGCAATTTTCAGATTTACTATCCAACTTGGTTCATTTCTCCTTTGGGACATGTAGATATGCATCACATCTAAATACCCTCAGATGTGAAAGAGAGGGTTTCTTTGTAGTCCATACCTCTTGTGGAGTCTTATCCTCCAACACTAATGAAGGTGATCTATTGACCAGGTAACATGTTGTCTCCACCACCTCTTCCTAGAATTCTTGTCCTAACCTAGCACCACTGAGCATGCTTCTTTCCCTTTCCATCAACGTCTTGTTCATTCCTTCTGTAACTCCATTTTGCTGAGGTGTATATGGAGTATTCTTCAGTCGTGTTATACCACACTTCTTACAGAATTCTTCAAAATCATTATTGCAAAACTCTCCACCGTTATTTGTCCTCAACACCTTTATCTTCTTCTTTGTCTTGTTTTCCACTAGAGCCTTAAATTCTTTAAACTTGTCAAAGACTTCAGATTTCTTCTTAAGGAAATATATCAATGTATTCCATGAGAAGTCATCTATAAATGATACATAGTACACAAACTTACCCAGTGATGGAACCTTCACAGTTCCAAACACATCCCTGTGCACAAGCTCTAATATCTATTTCATCTTACCACTAGAGGGGAAACTCACTCGATTCTGCTTCCCATATACACAATTTTCATAGAAATGAAAATCCAGAGAGATATTACTGATACCTTCTACCATACCTTTACCATGAAGTATTCGAAGGCCCTTCTCTCCAACATGTCCAAGCTTTTGATGCCACAACATGGTCTTCTCTCCAGAGACCACTAGCTTTTCTACTCCACTTTCAGGAACCACAGAGCTATTGTACCCATCAAAAATAGTGCTACCTTGTAGCTTGTACAGAGTTCCAACCTGAACTCCCTGCATCAATAGTAGTGCTCCCCGAACCATCTTGCAAGTATCCTTCTCAAACAATGTTTTTACACCTGCATCATCCAAATTGCTTACAGAAATCAGATTTTTGGCCAATGAAGGAATATGTAGAACACCCAGAAGTGTTCTAACTCTTCCACCTTGCAACTCCAACTTTACTTTTCCGCGACCAATGATTCTAGCCTTCCTGTCATCCCCTAGGAAGACGTCACCACCATCGTATTTCTCATACTCGCAGAACCACTCTCTATGGGTAGTGAAGTGAAAGGATGCACCTAAGTCAATCAACCATGCCTCATGATTTACATTTGTACTTGAAGAAGCCAAGTACACATCCCCACATTCATCTGAGGTGGTTTTTACCTCTGCAAAAGGAGCAAGGCTAAGACTATTTCATCAAACTACAAGCTAGTTGCATTGCTACCTATTGCAATAACCAGACTATCGCACAAATCTGGTAGAGAACACAACAAACTAATGCACTTATCTTCATCTAAAATTTTGATATCAACAGATGATAATTGACTTACCACAGTATTGACAAATACTTGCGGTATTCTTGAGTGCTATGCAACTAGGGTTCTGGACTGCCTCTGCAACAAAGCAATCTGATCTTTTCTCTGACTCCCCTCAACGTTTGTACACCAAATTGTGACAGCAGCCTATTGTTATTCTCTGCACCACAACGGCTTTCCCCCAGGGGGGGGGGGTTGAATGCCTTCCCCCTTTTTTGAAACCGATCCTCAAGCGATGAATACGACCGAGCCTCTGGGACCTGAACAGGATAACACGAACTATAGGGACCCTCAGATGCAGGAAACGACAAAAGATTCCATTGTGCAGCCTAACAGTAACAATGAAGAACAAGAAGGAAATTCCAAGCAATATGAAACGCCAAAGTTTACCTCCTCGGCATGTAGACCCATAGCCGCTGAAAGACCCAAAATATAACTTCCCAGCCACAAAATCAATGGTCGCATCCAATACATGAAGGACCATGCGCTCATTGGAAAATTTATTGGATTCTGGCCAATGGAAAAAGCTTTGCAAGGATGGATCTCAGCCAAATGGAAACCCAAGGGACAGGTTACCCTGTAGCTAGGACCAAAAGGGTTTTTCATGGCGATTTTTATCTGCATCAAAGATTGAAATAGGGTAATGGACGAAGGTCCCTACTTCTTCAACTCTGCTGGTCTATATTTAAGAGCATGGAGAGAGAGATTCAACAATGACAAGGAGGATCTCAGCTAGGCACCAGTATTGATCATGTTGTACTCACTCCCAACGGAATACTGGGATGAAGAATCACTCAGAGACATAGGTAAGGGGCTAGGAGAGTTCGCCAAAATTGTTGAAGAAACGAAGATGAGTAGATATACCTCATACGCCCGTATCTGTGTCTTCATGCACTTGGACAAAGCCCTTCCGGAATCAGTAAGTCTCTTCCATGATGACTATGAATGGATTCAACCCTTAGATTTTGAACATGTTCCCTTTCACTTTCATAAGTGCCACGCCCTTGGGCATCTGTTTAGGGACTTCCCTCTAAATGCTAAACCCCAAGCCTTTGAACCCTCAGGCAAGGTGGACCCTCAGGGCTTCACTAAGGTTGCAAGCCGTAAAAGATCGAACAAAAAACCTTACTTTGGGAAAAGCCCCTAGCAGGATGTTGATTCCATCCCCTCCACGAGCAATAGCTTCAAGGTTCTTGCAAAAACTTCGGAAGACCCACCTCAGAACTCTGCGTTAATCCCTCAGCCAATCATCCCATCCCCCCGATCCCTCCTTTAGCTTCCTCTCCCAATCCCATGCCTCCAAAAATCCTCAGTGGGACTCCCAAAGTATCTCCAAAAAACCCTAATTGGAAGTCCAATGAAATGGATGTTTATGGTCCCCATAGCTAATCCATGCACTTAGCTCTCATCTTAGAGGAAAGCAGTCAAGCGCAACACATGGATGAAGAACCGAAAAGCATAGATTTGGGCACTCTCGACATTTTTGAGCTGGAACAAGTATGCAGAAAGAAGGAATATGATAACATCCAAGCGCATCAACTCAGTACTCTGGAAGTTATCATATCTAGAGCCTATCAGCAACAACAACTGGGAATATAGCCAGGAAGTCAATGGGATAGTTGCTTCCTTCCTAAAGACTCCAAAAAACACGGAAGAAAGATAGATCTCCAACAAACTATTGCCATAGGGAAAATCCTGGTTGACTCAGGCAGATATGCTAAATTGACAAAGTATTACAAGCCCACTACTAACAGTGAATCATGAAGCTCACTTCATGGAATATAACAGGGCTCAATAGCCCCGAGAAACTCAGAATGATTAAAAATATGATAGAGCAGGAATAGCCCCAGATATTCTTTCTGCAGGAAACAAAATGCAACAGTAACACTCTGGGAAACATCCTTTCAAAAGCATGGACATGGTATCACTCGGTTGCAGTGGACGCGTCAGGTGCATCTGGAGGATTGGCAATTGCCTGAAATACGCAAGCAATAATGCTTTCAAACTTCCATGCCTCCCATCACATTATTCAGGCAACGTTTCATATAATCGGCACCAACATTCATGGTCATCTCACTAATGTTTATTTTCCATAGGAAGCAGCCAACAAAATCACTCTTCTAGACACCATAGAAGCACTTAACTTCAATAGAGACCATCCCCTATGGATCATTGGAGGAGACTTCAATACGATCACCAAGTTAGAGGAAAAGAAGGGAGGTCGAGCCAGGATGGAACAGGAAAATGACCACTTCAAAGATTTTATCCACAACAATATGCTAATAGATATGCAAACCTCCATTGGAATGCACACTTGGAGTAATCGCAGGGCGGGGCGAAAGAAAATTTCTTCAACACTTGATAGATTCCTCATCTCGAACAACATAGTGCATCTAAGCGGCGACCACTCAGCATCCATTCTTCCATACTCTGGATCTGACCATTGGCCTATCTCTCTCCAATGGCAATGGCCAGGCGACTCAACCAGATGTCCATTCAGATTTGAAGCTTTTTGGCTCTCCCATCCATCCTTCAACAACTTCATCAGATCCACTTGGAACAACTTCCCTGTGCTAGAAGGATAAAAAATGTTCCAGTTTCAATAGAAGCTCAAATTCCTAAAAGCCCAAATCAAGCGCTGGAATAAAGAGACTTTTGGCAACATCTTTCAATCTCAACAAGAACTAAACAAAGAAATGAGAGATCTCCAGCAATAGATAATCATAGAGGTATACAAGGATCAGACTTTGGAATGGGAAAGGCACATTCATAATCAACTGGAGGAGAGAAGCAAACAGGAAGAAATTCTATGGAAGTAGAAATCTAGGATTAGATGGTTGAAAGAAGGTGAAAGAAACACTAAATTGTTCCACAGAACTACTATTCAAAGAAGAATGCACAATATCATCTCTTTTATACAAAAGCAAGGAGGGGAAAGAGTGGAAAACCATGTAGAGATTGAACAGGAATTCATCAATCACTTCCAAGAGGTCCTACAAGAACCCCAAATTGATAGACAACATGCTATAGAAAAGATCACTCAAAATGTGCCAAAAATTATCAAAGAAGAACACAACCAACTCCTTCTTCGACCTGTAGCACCTCAGGAGGTGGATCTGGCCATGAATCAGCTTAAGGAGGGCAAAGCACCTGGTCCAGACGGCTTCACCACTACTTTCTTCCACTCTTTCTGAGAGCTTATAAAAGAGGAAGTGTGGCAAGTAGTGGAGGAATCATGCACTCTACATTGGCTTCTGCCCTTGCTTAGTGCCACAATCTGTTCTACGTTATACAATGTGTTGAACTACTTCAACGAGTCTACGTGTGAGTATCCAGCATCTGCTGTTCGTACAGCAGTATCCACAACTCCTTTACGAGCCCATAAGGAAATAATATATTCCCTTAAGAAGCCTTCCGTATAATTCCGTCGAATGGGTAGATCGATGATTTGTCATTCAACTTTTATTGCCCTCATTCCCAAAGAAGAAAGTACCATCACTCCGGAAAAATTTCACGCAATCGCTCTTTGCAATGTTATATACAAGGTTCTATCCAAAGTCATTGCCAATAGGTTGAAGCTGCTTCTACCCCTACTCATATCGCTTGAACAATCCAGTTACGTTGAAGGACGTCAAATATTGGACGGCATCATCCTGACTCATGAAATCATACACTCCCTCAAGAACTCCAAACAATCAGGTATGATTCTCAAGATTGATCTTTCCAAAGCTTTTGATAAGTTAAGTTGGACTTACATACAAAAAATGTTACATGCCTTTGGTTTCTAACCAATGTGGGTTCGCTGGATTCAGAGTTTAATTTCCACTACCTTCTTTTCAGTCCTCATAAATGGCATTCCCTCTCAACTATTCAGTCCCTCCAAAGGCATCAGGCAAGGGGATCCCCTATCCCCTTTCCTTTTCATTTTAATGGCTAAAGGGTTGGGTCAACATATCAAGAAAGCCCTTCTATCCTAACATCTCAAAGGAATTTCTGTTCACAATTCTCCAACCACTACTCATCAACAATTCATTGATGACAACATGCTTTTCAGGTACCCTTCTGTTCAAGAAGCCTCCATCTTTAAATCCCTCTTGAACGATTTCTCGGACGCTCCAAGAACAAACATAAATAAATCCAAATCGCAGATTTTCTTTTTTCACACCTCACCTATTACTCAATAGGCTATCGCCCACATTCTAGGATTCTCCATAGCCTCCCTGCCTTCCAATTACCTGGGTGCCCCCCTTATAGACTCTGCAATCAAGCACGCCTCCTGGCATATGCTCCTTGAGAAACTTGAATCTCGTCTCACTTTGTGAACTCACAGAACTCTGAACATAGCTAGTAGATTAGTGCTAATCAAAGTTGTGCTTCAGGCAATGCCCCTCTATCTCTTCTCAATCTTGGCAGCGCCTAAATGGGTCCTTAAAAGAATCAGAGATCTTTAGCACAATTTTCTTTGGGGGGCATATGGTTCAAATCACAAATGGGCCCTTATCAAATGGACTACAACATGCAAGCCAAAGGAAAAAGGAGGCATAGGTCTGCGAGACCCTAATCATAGTAACGAAATCATGGTCACAAAAATTTGGTGGCAATGGCTCTCTGCACCCAATAAGCCTTGGGAAACCATATGGGCAGCCAAATACGCTAATCACAGACCAATAGAGGAGCTTATTAGATTCACTCCTTCTGAAAAAGGATCACTAATTTGGAACGTGGCTAGACAACATTACTTGCTAATCCAACAACATAGTTTTTGGGAAATTAGAAACGATAGCACTGCCTAATTCTAGATGGACGCCTGGAATCAGCTTCCAAAGCTCAACAACATCCTCAGCCCACCTCCTTGCCAAGATTGGGAGGAGCAACAAAAGGAATCAATCAAGCAACAGTGGACTCCAGAGATAGAACAAGGATACAGACAATGGAAGAAAACTGACAGGCTTATCATAAATGATGATAACCAGACAAAAGAAATCTTGGAGAGTGAGCTCCAAAAATGTCGAATCAGATACTCTGAATGTAAAGATATCTTGTGATGGGGATATACCCCTAGAGGATCCTTCACTACCAAAGAGGCCTACAAAATTAGATGCCAAGATTCAACACCTCTGGATCCTATATGGGGAAGAATTTGGGCTTTGGGTACTTGGCCCAAAGTATCCTTATTTCTCTGGCTCACTGGGCACCAAAAGATCTTAACTTGGGACAATTTAAGGAAGAGAATCATTCATGGGCCCTCCATTTGTCCCAACTGTCATTCTCAGGAGGAAACGCTTCAACATCTCCTAGACTCATGTTCTCCGGCCAACCAACTGTGGGAGAAGGCCAGTTTCTGATGCCAAAGAAAATGACAAGGGTCTGAGGATATTATCAACTCCATTCGCCTTTGGAACCAAAGACCTTATAAAAGCACACTTCTCAACCATTTATGGAGAATAATACCCGGCCTCTTCCTATGGACAATATGGAAAGAAAGGAACAAGTGTATTTTCAAAGACCAAAGCACTCCTCTAGAAATCATTTGGGCCAACCTCTATCACAATCTGAAAGAGACCTTGGTGCTTCAATATTGGCTTCTAGATGACTTTCCCATGTTGGAAAATGAGGTAGCCATATGGGAAAATTGGAACATACAACTCCCTCAAGGAATTCCCACTTGCAAGCCTTCAGAAAGCATGAATATCAGAAAGCACTTATGGTCCCCTCGTCCAAGGCATAGATTCAAACTCAACTTTGATGGAGCTTCTAAGGGTAACCTCGACAAAGCGGGATTTGGTGGCATTTTTAGAGATCATAAGGGCTCTCCTCTCCTGATTTACCTCAGCAACATTGGATGGGACATGAATAACTCAACTGAGCTGGAGGGTCTCTGGCAAGGATTACTCCTTTCCCAGCAACATGGTTTCTAGCCTCTGGAGATAGAAGGTGACTCCCTAATACTCATCAACTTGGCCAACCAGTGGCTCAATGGAGCTCAAGTGCATAAAATCGCCAACAACTGGAGACTTGAAGCTAGACTAGATGCTATAGAAAAAATGCTCAACACTAACCGAGCAATCATATTCAATCATGTTAAATGGCAAGGCAACAAGGTCGTGGATCTACTGGCCAACCTGGGAGTGGAAAATGGGAATTCTCTTCTCACTAGAGCTCTAGACATAATTCAGAATCATGAACAAGAACAGGAATGCAAAATTCTGGTCCAAAAGGATGCAGCTATCCTGGATACGGGTGTCTAGCCAGTTGGTTAATGTGATGGGACAGGGGTGGGGCAAGGTGGGATGACACCTGCCTGCCCTATACCACATGGATTGTCGCCCGACATAGGATACACTTTGGCATTTTGGGATCATTGGGTGCATTTGTTTCACTTCAAGTGGCTTTGATCCGCCCAGCCTGTCCACCGATTTCCTTATCGCCTCTGCACGCTTTGGACTGCATGGTGCCTCGGCTCCCTTCAATGCAGTAGTTATGGTGGGTGTTATTCGAGGCAGGATGGAGTATGATAAATACAGGCTCAACTATGGGATTGCATTGGCGTCTCTGGTGCTTTGCTGGTCTGGTTATGGTCTGTTATGGTCTGTCGCTCTGTTGGTCTGGTTCTGCTCAGGCAATCCTTAGAAGCTACCTCCGTCACTTCCTAGGTTTCTTTTGGAGGCCTCCAACCCTCGTTTAGATGCTCATTTGAATAGCCCAAGCTCTGTGGCGATGGTTGAATGGTCCTGTTTCCATAGCGTTGTTGTAGTCTTCGTTATGCCCCGTCTTCGCCATAGAATGAGGAGTCGCAAGGGTACTCCTCAGCGTGTGCCCTCTAGCCCATCCTCCACTTCTCCATCCCTCTCTAGTGAACTCACAGCTGGCCATTACCCTCGCACTCGTAGTGGGAGAGGGTGTTTACATCTCCCCATCCTTTACCCTCCAGACTCCACGTTGTCTTCCTCTTTCGGCTCTACTATTTTCACCTTCAATTGCACTCTGAATCGTCCAAGGATTACTGCTCACATCTCGGTGTTCTTTCATGAAGAAGCCCAGGTGATGGGAGAGTCCAACTCCCATCAGGAGGGCCCTACCTCTGTCTCTACGCAAAATCCTTTTTCTTTGCAGGTTTCGGAGATCCCAATTCACAATACCTTGGATGTGGTGATGGAAATGGAGGCTCTTGGTCCTTCTGAAACTGATGTTTCCTGTGCAAGGGATGAAACTGATGTTGCTCGTGCTAGGGATCTGCCTGAGTTTGATTGGTGCAGAATTGTGGAAGAGCCTTCAGATGTGTAGTTCTTTCTCTGTTGCCTCTATTATATGTCATGTGACCCATAATAGTGGGCAATTTTTGGTTCATGATGATAAATGGGTTCACACCTGCAAGATATGGTTCAATTTGCATGTTTCTTTGAATTTTTGCAAGCACAGTAAGAAGGTCAATACTTGTTCCTCTGCATGGGATTTGAATACTAGCTCTTGGCTAAGTTCTCTATCATGGACAGTGTCTCTGATATTCTCTGTCGCTCCTACAGGACAGTTGTTTTTTACTACGGTCTAGAAGTAATTTTACCCCTTTAATGTTAATAGAGTAATTTTATTTAGAAAAAAAAAAACTGACTTACCATAGTATTAAACGCATTCATATGCTCTATCACTGAGTCTCCATATTTCATCCTTAGGTTATACAGCTTTTTCCATAGGAACAATTTATTCACCAGAGACTTAGATTGGTACAAAGTCCCTAACTTGTCCCACAAAGCCTTTGTTGTAGCTTCCCCTGATACATTCAACAATATTGAATTTGAGACACACTATTGTATTGTGCTATTTTCCTTCCGATCCAACTTCTTCCATTCTTCATTGGACACTCCCGTTGGTTTAGTACTTGGATCTACCACGATCCACTGATCTTTATCCACCAACTGATCCTCCATATTGAGTTTCCATAACTCAAAACTCTGACCATTAAATTTCTCGATCTCTATCTTTCCACTACTTGCCATCTTCTCACCACCAGAATCGATCTCATAGATCTCCCATTGAACAGGGTCTACCACAAGCCCGAGCGAAACCCCTCAGCAACAGGGGCATCCTCTTGAAGCCAAAACAGCTCTGATACCAAATGTAGGTTTTAACCTCGTATAGAAACTACCTGCATACGAATTCTAAAACACATAAAATAAATAATGCAAGAGCATAACACATAAAACACATATACACAAAGATTTTCCCATAGATCCCAAAAGTGGGACTACCAGCATGATTTTTCATTATGTTCCTATCAATGTTACAATACATATTTATACATGTTGAAGCATTCAATACCATGGATTGAAAACCATCGCGTCCAAAACCATGGTCCGAAAACCATCGCGTCCAAAAACATGTGCGAAAATCATGCACAAAACCATAGATGGGTTCACCCAACCTAACATAGGTTGCAAAACCAAAATTTTCAGGGGTGTTGCCTCGGACCCCATAAAGTGGGTTTACCTACACCCCTCAAACCCCCTGTAACCCCCCCGCTGTGCAATCACTGCAACGAAGGGGGGGCTCCCCCCCCACCTCTAACCCTTGGTTAACTATGTGGGCTAGTTGTGGAAACGATATAACACAACCCAACAAGAATTAATAATTCCATATATTGGCATGCCTTCAATGTTGTCTCATGACTGGTTGGCAGGATCAGAATTTTGTAACATTGCAATTCTCAATGAGCATACTTGATGCAACAGATTCTTGGGATGGGGTCCCCTCTGTCAAATTTTGTTAAATGCATTGTAAAGTCTCTACATTTTGAGGAGCAGAGCAAGAGTAGTGTAGGTTGATAGGAGTTAAAGGGGCTTTAGGAAGGTCAAAACCCCTTTTTGTCAAAGTCAAGTTGTTTTGAGGCCCGCCCATGGTTCACGGACTATTCTATTATAATGAAGAAGAATATAAAAGGAATTCATAGAAGAGTCATAAGATAGCTAAGTAGAGAAGTACATGAGTTGAGTCTGTTTTTTATCTGTTATGTACTTGGGTGAATGGGAAGGCTCCCGAAGCTATGTGCATGAAGACATTGGCAAGTCTGCAGCTGAGTGCGTGGGCCTGTGCAGTTGTGTGCACATGGTTGGAAAGAGTTATATCTGAATATCTGAAGCATAATATAATTTTATTTTGAAGAACTATCTATGCATCTGTGTATTATTTATCTCTGAATTTACTATATTTATGATATGTTGAATGCATTTAATCAAGAAAAGTACTTAATAGATTCGCAAAGACATAGATCTATATATTTATATGATGTTATGCATGTTTAGCGCAATTGGCGAAGGACATAAGTCTATTTAGTGTTATTTACTATAGGTTTTAGGTTTCAAGGGTTTTGGTTCGTGAAGGTCAATATAAAGCCCTAGTTCTGCAGAAGATACATCACATAGCCCTATGGATGTAGAAACATGGTTCTAGCATCCCCCAATACTGCCTCGGGTGAGACTACGGCCTACACTATGCTGGTTTTTGCCGAAAGGGTTGGTAGTGTAGGGTTTTGTTGGTTAGCGAAGCTATCTCCAAAGTTGGGTCCAACCCCCTTAAACCAACACAAATATCATAATTATAGATTTTTTTGTAACAAACTTGAGTGTTGTTGAGCATCAACATGTAGCGACACTACATATCTCTCAATTTTCACGAGACTAAGAGGTGTTCACGATGGAGGGGGTCTTGTATTCTCTACAACGCCATGGTATCTTGTGTTTGAAAAGATTTCATATTAGAATGGCGTTCCAACCACTATGGAAAGTGACACATTGTAAGGTGCCATTGGAATGACTATCATCACAATGCTCTGGGTCCAAGCTTGATATAAAAGGTATAATGTGAATGTGTGAAGATCATGCCTCCTCTCATTACTCTGATGCTTGTATCATTGCGAATTTAAGAATGTGATCACTAAAAGAGTGCATATGTTAGATACATCATTGACTTGGTGCCCTTCTATTGTATAACTACCACATGCAACCATCACACATTTATGGTTTCAATTGATGTTGTGACTTGTGGTTGGAAGGGAAATTGCAACTAGACCATTAGCTCGTAAGATAGCAATAATGTGCCAAGCAATGCAGCTAAAGAAGTGCGACCAGCATTGTTTTGCGAATGTGTAACCTCCAGTAAGTCGCACACCCATCCAAGTCACAAGATCACATTTCAAAGCCTCAAGCAAGCCTCCAGGAAGTGCAACCTGACCAAAATGCAACTTTGTGATCTTCATAAGTCACAATCTCTTCCACAGGTCACCAAATCGAAAGGGAGAGTTTTAGTTATGCACCCAATGATGCGACCAAAACTTTCCAAAAGTGCAACTAAACAAATTAGAAATCCATCAGACCTTGATTATAATGTGACTATGCTGCATATTTTGTCACCACTAGACTATTCCATGTAGCTTGTGATTAATATTTGAAATGTGATTATATTTAAAAAATATTGACATCTCCATGGTTAAAATGGGGCTGCAGTTGAAATGTGACCGTCATGGTCATATTCTTGCACCTTATGTTCGGGTTCATGAAAATTTTATCATAGTTGATGATTAGATGAAATCAATCTATATTAATATACCTTCCCAAGGAGGCAGAAATTGAAGAGAGGGTTTGTGATCATGATACAAATTTGATGAAAACAATTGAAATTCTACATAATGATATACATCTTATAGCAGAAAATATTTGCAACCTTTTAGAGTGAAGAAAAATGATGATGCAACAATTGATGGAGGAAATTGCAACTTCCATGGTTGTCCCATAGAGGAGCTATGCAAGAGGGTGGAAGGGATGATCAGATTAGATTGATACATAGATTATGTGCATACATGAAGCATCCCTTGTGTTAATTCATAGAGTTGAAATGGCCATTTGAATTTTGTAACAAGGTCACCTTTTTGATGCTCAAGATATCTATGATGCTTTAGAAGCTAGGCAAAGTTAATATGGTTCAAGTTGTGGCTTAACAATTTCCAAGAATTTTGCAAATACAATAAGATAAATGAGAATATTGTGGTGAAAATGCATGCCTCTTGGAATTTTCAAATAAATGGCTCGATAAATGTGAGTAATGTTGGTGTTTCGTTCAGAATCTACTATGAATATTTTGAAGCCTTGGAGAAAACCTATAGAAACCACATTTTTTAATAGCAATGTGTTATATAAAAGGACTAAAGAGGGGTCCAAATTCATGTCTTTATTTTAATCAATTGATTTTTTTCTTAATGTCTCTCTTTGTTTGTAAATATGTATGACCCATGCAATTTGTTTGTAGGAATAAGATATTGATCTATGTGGAAAAAGCCAAGGTCTCTCATGCAAGTTACACAACTAGGGTTTTAATTAATGAGTAACCAGATCTATGAAGCTTCCTAAACATTGGGTCAACATCAATGGAAGGTGTTGTAGTAGGAAAATAGACATTCAATAAAACAACTAGATCACAACCCTATTCAGTAGTGAAGCATGACCTCACAACAACATTAGGGTTTCAACAACCTTGTCTATTCCCCTCATAGATCCTCTTTCCTTAATATGTTAACAACTATACAAATATCAATTAAGCTTATAGTAGTCACTAGACATAAGAGGGTAGTGAAGAAGCTCAAGATTTGTGAGGGTAGGTCCAAGGTGAACAACCACTTCACCAATGTATCCTCTCGCATAGTAGATAGTTGATTTGTGCCTTAGAGCTGGAGTCACACTTCTCTTGGGAGCTACTAGGGCGAGTTGTAGTGAGGCTAGGGTTTTCATTCGATAATGGTATGAGAATCATGTGTTCCACTATTGGGATTTGATGAATTGAAGGATATGTACTTATATTTGCAACAACATTAATAATATGTTCTTCATTTTTGGCACTAAATCCCATGCTTACTCATAGTGGTAGTATTGGTTTTCCAACATTTTCACTATATTTGTATGTGTGCTTTCATATACACAATATGTTAAACACTAGTTTGTATTTATCGTATGTATGTTTGATTTCAAATCTATTCTTACCTATTCCACATCATGTCGGTGATGTATTGCAAAGTATTAACCTCTGCCTTTTTCTTGTTCATGTATATCTGAGTGGGTTTTGACTCCCAAATCCTTCTCATCACATACCTTTTATTGTTTTTGCAACTTTCTTGTACCTCTTTTTGTCATTTGTTAATCTTCGGTTGACTTTGTTTCATTTTCTAAGCATTTTATTTTTGTCCTCACTCTCATGTCATATTTTCATTTGATAGCCTAGAGAAAAACATTCATCGTGATATCTGAGCCCACATATTAGATGGGGCTTATACCTTAAATGGTGTGAGGTTTAATTGTGACTTCACACTAGGGAGAACCCCTGGCTATTGGTGGTACATTCCATCCTATTAAAAAATTACCCAAATTTCAAGTCTAGAAACTCATTAGATACAGAATTAAATTCCACATCCAACGAGTACCCATTATGTGTACTTCTCAGAAGATCCACATTGATACAAATTTATGATATATTTTTTTAATATATCCTCATTTTTTAACAATTTTTACTTTCATCAAAACATGCATAACGGTACTTGTTGGTGGAATTTAATTCTATATCCAACTAGTGTCTACACCTAAAATTTAAGTAAACTTGTACAGAGATAAGTAAAAAATACAATTAAAAAAACTATTATTTCCTTTTCCCTCCAAAATATTTACATGTGTCTCTTTCTAAGTTTAAATTATTTTGATTGGTTTACATATTATGACATGGAAATTACATGAAAAATTAATGGGCACCATTAGGCTGGAATTCCCTCTAATGAGGGAGGGAGCGCGATAGTGACAAAGCAGGAGAGTTGAGAGAGAGAGATGGGGGAGAGATAGTGATCTGATAATCACCCGATGAGTGACCTCAGTTGAAGATTTGTTAAACAAAAGGTATTACAGACTCATGTGCTGGTGTGTGTTCTGTGTTATTGAAACAACAGATCGATCAAATTGCCAATACATAGGCATTTAAATGGAAAGACAACAGATAAATATAGTAAGCAACACAAAGACACAAACATTTTTTAATAAGGAGTTCACCCTATTCTCCAGGGCTACATCTCTGGTCCAGCTTCAGTGGTGGCCTAGTTTTATTGTGTCTTTCAGCAGAGAAATTACAATACAAGGACTCAATATGAGTTCTCCTGACAACAAATTTTACTTGGCAGGGTCGTTCTTGGATTCCCCAAGCCACTCGGAGTACACAGACTCGTTCTCTTCCTACCAGCTCTGTGACCTTTGATCTACAGTGGAAAGAGCCAACTGTGATGCAATCCAGACAAATTCATATATGGGAAAGGCTTGAATCTTCAAGCTCTCTGGTGCTCGATGCTACCTATGGTCAGCTCGGACCTCTATCTCCTCTGCTTGGCTTTACTGTTCTCTGTGTTCAGTCCTCCTCTCAGGGTTCACTGTTCACTATCTCTCTTGGTCACTTGGACTCCTCTCAAAATCCTCTTTTTCCACTGTCTCTATTCATGGCTTTAACCATTTGATACCTATGCCTGTTTAGTTCCTCTCTTTCCTACGTCGATTCTCCTTCTGCAGCTGCGCTTGGAGTTCCTTGTTCGGCATCAACATGAATGCTCGGGAAGTGCCACGTCTCCCCATTGGAACAGTGCCAGCCTGCTCGTCGATTCATTTCTTCAGTTATGTCGTGGATATGCTCTTTCTCCACCATGGTGGTCAAACGGATTCCAAATCCCTTTAAATCACGGCTTATTTCACTATTGATTCCACTTCTTTCTATCGCGCGCAATCTCAACCGTCCAATCTGGGCTCCTCCAGATCCAATGTCATACGCACGTCGAGCACAGTTGACTTGCTCAACCGTTAGCACACGATCACGACGGTTTTTCTCTCACCTACGTTGCCATGTGTCGATTGCTGAGTGGGATTGCTCTGCTCTCCTCCAAAACCTCTTACTGTTCAAGGGCACCCCAATCGATACTGTCAGTTTTCCAGAGCGCGGGTCCTGCCTTTGTACTTTAGCACTTTTTCTTTTTCCACCCAAGGTTCTCTGGCTCCCAATGTGACCGAGTGCTTAAGGATCCCCCATTTCGGCTCTGTTTTCCCAGCGATGCGTGATTAGCGCTAAGCATTAATCACACATCAAAATCTCCTCCTTTTCCCAATCTGGGGCTCCCAAGGGCTATTTTGACCTCCTGCGCAGTCTCCATGGGCCTCGGTCAGTGCGGTTCGACCGAGGTCCTCGTCATTCCACGTTGGCTGCCATGGCCACTAGCTCAAGGCATGTTTTGATCGTTGTTTTTGAATTTTCAAGGATTTGTTCAACTCGATACAGTCAAGGTTCTTAACAGTCTTTTGTGGATTCAATTCGGATCACGGCCTCCCTATTGAAAAAGCTTTTGGACCACCAAAAGTTGGTTTTCTTCAAGCATCAAGTAAGTGAGGAAACTGTTGTCTCACTTGTCCAATCTCAATCCACTTCACACTGCTCGTCTTCGAACCCTTAAGCCCAATCCTGAGGTATTCCACTTGTCTGCTGTGCATCATCCTTACCTTCTTGTCCAGCATTGTATCCTCCTGCAACTCATCGAGATATTCAGGTAGCAGGTCATCAACAAAAAGTAATTAACTCTACTCTTCGGGGTCCTCAATCATTGAAGGTTCAAACAACCTCAAGAAATTTGCATTCACGATTGAGTAGATGTGCATGTAAGCTGGCAGATCAAGGTGAAAAGCATTCTCACCAATCTTCTCAAGTATCTTGAAGGGTCCATACCTAATAGGTTTTAGCTTTTTACCTTCACCTTGCATTTTGTCCTTGCTAATATATAGCCAGACTTGGTCTCCAACTTGAAAACTATCCTCCATTTGATGCTTATCATGCCTAGCCTTGTACTTGGCCTGGCTCTTTTCCAGCTATTCCTGTACTGCCTGGTGGATCTCCTGGATCTGTTCAATGAACCTAGTTGCCTTGTTCACATCACTGTGTTTATCAACCATGGTATCTTTACCAAAGAGAAAATCTAAAGGAGACCTTGGTATGAAACCAAAACAGGTCTCAAAAGGAGATCTCTATGTAGAAGAGTGTTTGGCTCTATTGTAAGCATGCTGCACATAGCACAAGTGTTCATCCCAAAGCTTAGGATGTTTGTTGCAGTATCCTCTCAGTAACTGGATCACTATCCTGTTAACTACTTCTGTCTGGCCATCTATTTGTTGATGAAAAGCTGTTCTTTTCTTTAATTTGGTGTCCATTAGTTTCCACAGACTGGACCAAAACTTTCCCACAAATTGGGTGTCTCGATCATATACAATAGAATTGGGTAATCCAAAATGAACCCATATGTGTTCAAAGAATAATTTTTCATTTTGTTCAGCTGTAATATGTTTACTACAGGGTATCAAAATACACATTTTGTTGAACCTATCCACAACAACATATAGATAATCATGACCTTTCCTAGATTTAGGCAGTCCTCCAACGAAATCCATGGAAATTCTTTCCCAAGGCTGAGAAGGAACTGGAAAGGGAATGTACAAGCCTAGTTTTCTATTACTGGGCTTACTTTTAGCACACATAGCACACCCCTTTACATATCTAGAAATTGTCTCATTCATTTTCAGCCAATAGCAGAACCTTTGTAGCTTTGCAACTGTTTTACTTACCCCAAAGTGACCTGATATTAGAGAAGTGTGTGCTTCCCTAATTATCTTTGCTCTCTCAGTTTGTGGAATGTAAAGTTTCTCACAGTGATATAAGAGTTAGTCCTTCACATGATAGTCCAATTTTTCTACTCTTTTTCCTTGACTCAAAGTTGCGTGTACATCTTTAAAGTCCATATCCTGAGCATATTGTTCTATGTAGCTTCCATACAGCATAGAATTATACTTAAGTAGGATAGATGAATTTATAATGTGTCTAGATAACATGTCTGCAACCTTGTTATGTATGCCCTTTTTATACCTGATGACTAAATGAAACTATTGTAGAAACCCCATCCATCTGTAATGTATTGATTGCTGCAATTTAGTTTGGGAGTGTAGGTATTGAAGTGGTTGATGATTAGTATGTATTACTGTTTCTTTTCCCATTAAGTAATGTTTCCACTTTTTCACACTCTGAACTAATGCATACAATTCTTTATCATAGGTAGGATAGTTAACTACTGTGGGATTAAAAGTTTCAAAATGATAACATATGGGTTTACCGTGCTGTGTCAACACTGCTCCCATGGCATAGTCACTGGCATCAGTTTGGATCTCAAATGGTCTTTGTAGATTTGGCAGTGCTAGTACAGGTGATGTACTAATCTTTTCTTTCAAGGTGTCGAAGACTTTCTGCTATTTGCCTCCCCAATGAAACACCTTGTTCAATCCTGTCAAAGCATTTAAGGGAGCTGAAATTGAGGAAAAATCTGAAATGAACTTCCTCCAATATTGTGCTGCTCCTAAGAAGCTTCTCACTTCTGTAGTAGACTTGGGTTTAGGCCAGTTTATGATGACTGCCACTTTAGAGGGATCTATTTTCATTTCACCTCCCCCTACTATATGACCCAAATAATTTAGAGAGGTTTTGCCAAATTCACATTTGGAGAGTTTAACATAAAGTTTTTCCCTTTTCAAAACATCTAATGTATGCTTAACATGCTTTAAATGTTCTTCCCACGTTTTACTAAAAATCAGAATGTCATCCAGATACACAATAACAAAATCATCAAGAAAAAGTCTGAGTACATCATTCATTAATCTCATGAAAGTAGCAGGGGCATTGGTCAAGCCAAAAGGCATAACTAGCCATTCATACAATCCATGCTTTGTTTTGAAAGTAGTCTTCCATGCATCTTGCTCTGCAAATTTGACCTGATGGCATCCACTGTGCAAATTTAGCTTGGTGAAATAAACAACTTCCTTCAATTGATCTAAAAGATCATCTATGCGAGGAAGGGGATAATGATTTTTGATTGTTATCTTATTCAGTGGTCGGTAATAAATGTACATTCTCCACGAGCCATCTTTCTTTTTCACCAAAACGATTGGTGACCCACATGGTGATGTGCTAGGCCTGATGAACCCTTTGTCGAGCAACTCCTGCACCTGCTTCTTGATTTTAGAATTCTCTAAAGAAGACAACCTATACATCCCAATGTTAGGCAAAGGAACATCTTGCTACAAAATAATATCACGTAATATTCCCTATTTGGGTGGCAGACCTTTAGGTTCTTGAAATAAGACATCATACTCTGAAACAATCTTTTCTATATCAGTTTGTTGATCAGCATTACAACCCTCAAATATATTGGTCTTATTAGGTGTCTTTTCCTTTACAACCATTAGTAAGAACCGTTTGCATGAATTTATCATTCTTTTCATCTATCCTGAGTTTATGAGAGTATAATTATTCTTGAGCTTGTGAGCTCTTACAAATATTTGATTCCATCTTTAACAAGTAGATACTTGTTCTCAGCTCTATAGAAAATAGCCTTTCTATCATACAAGTAAGGACTTCCCAAAACAATTCCACATATATCCAAAGGAATTACATCTAACTCAACCTCATCTACAAATGTTGACCCAAAAGAAAACTTGAGTTTGCACTGTCTAGTCACTTGTAGTTGTGCTTTTATCATTCAACCATCCTAATGGGTATGGTTTCTTACGAGGTGTAGTTGTTAATCCCAATTTTTTTACAATTGCTTCAGAAATTAGATTTACTTGTGAGCCACTATCAAACAAAGTATCAATCTTTTGATTTTTGGAAATAACTCGAATATGGAAGCTCATGTCTTTTTCTCTCATGTTCTTCATCAATAACAGATTGAGCAGAATTACTAGTAGATGCTTTAGAATTCTTATCTTTTATACCTGTGGCTACAATGATTGTTTCATCTCCCAAGTCTGACCCCAAATCTTGTTGAATAGATGTAACAATCTTCTTCTTCTTGCCCTCGAACTTCTTAGGTCTCAGCTCTGGATGCAGAATCCAACAATGCGCATCATCATGCCCCTCCTTTTTACAGTGAGTGCATGAAGCTTTGCCTTTTTGTGCAGTGTTAGCCTTCCTTGCTTTCCACGTCTTCTTTCTTTTCTCCTTGCTCTTGCTTACAGTGGGTTGGGATGTTCCCCCAACTTCTAGATTTCCATTCTTTCCTCTAGGTTCTAGATGAGTACCTTGTACAGATACCTCATCTATACTAGTGGGATTAAACATGAGGATGGTATGCCTCATGTAGCTATGTAGACCACCAATGTACTTCAAAAGAGTTTTTGGTGAGTCTAACGAGATACCCAACATCAATGCTCTCTTTGTGAATTCTTGAGTATACCCTTGTACACTTTCCCCTTTCATCTGCTGAAGAGTTTTCCAACTCATCATGGCTTGTTGCATGTAGGCCAATGGATAGAACTGCTTTTTGATTGCAGCAACAAATTCACTCCAGACAGAGATGGTCTTACCATCTCTTTTCATATCATCTTGGGTTTTGCCTTCCCACCAAACCAAAGCAATGCTTCCTAGGTGTAGGCTTGCCAGCTGAATCTTACTCTTGTCCGAGTCTATGTTCTGTACTCTACAATACACATCAATTTATCTAATCCAATTGTCCAACTTTTCAGCATTTAGCTCTCCATCATATATAGGCAAATCAAATTTAACATCTAGTTTAATCAAGGATGCTTTCTTATTATGCACAGGTCTATTAGGAGGTGTAGGAAAGCTTTCTTCTTTCCCTTTCCCTTTTGAGTGGTCATGGGAATGAGATTCATCTTTTTCTTTATCTCGTTTAGAGCCTGATGAATCTTCATCCTTATGCTTTCTAAAGTCCCTATACATTTCTTCTACCATAGACTTTATAGCTAGGAAACTTTCTATGAATTGAGGGTATGGCCCTATAGAACCTTTTTCTGACATTGTCTTCTGAGAATATACTCTCCCAATTTCAAGATTAGTTTCCACCAACTCTCCTTCTCCTAATTTGAGCTTTGATCTAGTGAGCATTCACAGCTAAACCAACACAAGCTTGTCTAACCTTACAGCCTAGAGCTCTGATACCACTTGACCTGATAATCACCCTATGAGTGACCTTAGTTAAAGATTTATTAAACAAAAGGTATTACAGACTCATGTGATGGTGTGTGTTCTGTGTTAATTAAGCAATGGATCGATCAGATTGCCAATACACAAAAAATAAGTGGAAATACAACAGAGAAATACAGTAAGCAACACAAAGACACAAACAATTTTTAATAAGGAGTTCACCCTATTCTCCAGGGCTACGTCTCCGGTCCAGCTTCAGTGGTGGGCTTGTTTTATTGTGTCTTACAACAGATAAATTACAATACAGGGACTCAATGTGAGTTCTCCTGAAGCAGATTTTGCTTGGTAGGGTGGTTCTTGGATTCCCCAAGCCACTCGGAGTTCACAGACTCTTTTGCTTCCTACCAGCTCTATTACCCTTGGTCTACAATGGAAAGAGCCAAATGTGATGCTCAGTCTAGACAGATTCCTCTAGAGAAAGCCTTGAATCTTCAAGATCTCTGGTGCTCGACGCCGCCTGTGGTCAACTCAGCCCTTTGACTCCTCTGCTTGGCTTTACTGTTCTCTGTGTTCAGTCCTCCTCTCAGGGTTCACTGTTCACTGTCTCTCCTGGTCGCTTGGACTCCTCTCTATTCCCTCTTCTCCTGAATTCGACTGTCTCTGTTCATGGCTTTAGCCATTCAATATCTATGCTTTTTCGGTTCCTCTCCCGCCTACATCGATTCACCTCCCGCCTGCGTGCTTGGAGTTCCCTGTTCAACATCAACATGAATGCTCGGGAAGCAGCCACGTGTCCCCATCGGAACAACGCCAGCCTGCTCATCGATTTGTTTCTTTGGTTATGTCATGGATACGTTCTTTCTCCACCGTGGCGGTCAAACAGATTCCAAATCCCCTTAAATCGCGGCTTAATTCCTTGTCGATTCCGCTTCTTTCTGTCGGGCACAATCTTAGCCGTCCGATCTGGGCTCCTCCAGATCCAACGTCATATGCACATTGAGCACGGTTGACTTGCTCGACCGATAACGTGTGATCACAATAGTTTTTCTCTCACCTCCGCTGCCACGCATCGATCGCTGAGTGGGATCGCTCCGCTCTCTTCCAAAACCTCTTACCGTTCAAGGGTAACCCGATCAATACCGTCGGCTTTCCAAACCGTGGGTCCTGCCTTTGTCCTTTAGCACTTTTTTTTCTCCACCCGTGGTTCTCTGGCTCCCAACGTGACCGAGTGCTTAAGGCTTTTCGCGCTAATCGCGCATCGATAATCAGCTCCTTTTCCCAATCTGGGGCTCCCAGGGGCTATTTTGGCATCCCGTGCAGTCTCCATGGGCCTCGGTTAGCACGCTTTGACTGAGGTCCTCGTCGTTCCACGCTGGCTGCCATGGCCACTGGTTCAGGGTGTTTTCGATTGCTGTTCTGGAATTTTCAAGGATTTGTTCAACCTGATTTAGTCATTGTTCTTAATAGTCTTTCTATGGATCTGATTCAAATCAAATAAGAATATTGAGCCCGCACAAACTAAGTCAAAGAATTAACATAATAATGTAGTAAGGATCGAGATCAGGATAGTACTATATTCGCACCCCTTGCAGAGGTGCACACAAGCTACTACGCGGAACAACGCAAGCGTGTAGGTTTAGACTGTGAACCTCCAAAACCTTCATCAAGACATCCCTAAGGTGCGGAAACCTAGTTCCAGAACCCTCCCATACTGCTACTTCGGGTGAGACCTCAGTCTGCTCTTCGAGGACTGTTGCCTAAATGATCTGATAATCACCCTATGAGTGACATCAGTTAAAGATTTATTGAATAAAGGTATTACAAACTCATGTGCTGGTGTGTGTGTCTATGTTATTTAAGCAACGAATCAATCATATTGCCAATACATAGACAATTAAATGGAAAGACAGCAGAGAAATACAGTAAGCAAATACAAAAAGTCAAGAAATTACTAAGGAGTTCACCCTATTCTCCAGGGCTATATCTCCGGTCTAGCTTTCACTGGTGGCCTTGTTTTATTGTGTCTTTAAGCAGAGAATTAGAATGTAGAGGATCTATCCGGATTGAAGCAGGTTTTCTTGGCAGGGTGGTTCTTGGATCCCCCAAGCCACTGGAGTGCATAGACTCTGTTTGCCTACTAGTTTTATGACCTTCTGGTCTATAGTGGAAAGATCCCAATGTGGTTCTCAGTCCGGATAGATCCTCTATGGGATGGCTTGAATCTCTCAAGCTCTCTACTACTCGATGTTGCCTTTGGTCAGCTCGACCCTCTGTCTTCTTCTTCTTTGCTTTACTGCCTTCTTCTCTGTTTTTTGTCTCTCTATGTTCAGTCCTCCTCTCGGGGTTCTTTCTGACTGACTCCCTTGACTGTGTATTTTGTCTCTATTCATGGCTTTGAAGCCATTCATTCCCATGTCTATTCGATTCCTCTTCCGCCTCTGTCAATTTGGCTTCTGTAGCTATGCTCAAAGTTCCCTATTCAGCGTCATCGTCAGCGCTCAGGAAGTGGCCACATGTCCTCCTGTAACTCGCGCCAGCCTGCTTCATCGGTTCATTTCTTCAGTTACATTGTGGATGAAGTCTTCTTCCACCGTGGTGATCAAAATGGACTTCAAATCCTTCTAAATCACGGCTCATTCCTTCGTCGATTCTGCTTCCTCCATTGGGCATTATCTTAGCCATCTGATCTGGGTCCCCCAGATCCAACACCATATGCACGTTTCACGCGGTTGACTTTCTCGACCGATAGCACGCGATCAATGATAGCTTTCTCTCACCTCCGCTTGCCACACGTTGATCATTGAGTGGGATCGCTTCGCTTCCATCCAAAACTGCTTATCGTTTGAGGGTGCCCCAATCAATACTGCTAATTTCCAGAGCACGGGTCCTACCTTTGTCCTTTTAGCACTTTCTTCCTTTTGCCCGTGGTTCTCCGGCTCCCCACAGGTTTTTGCAAGTCATGGAGGAATTTGCTGAAATGCACATTGACCAAGAAAATGAAACCATGCAAGAATGCGGCCATTCCAAGCTAAAACGTGAAATCGGCCAAAGAAGCATTGTCCAGTTGCCCAGTAATCACATACCAAAAGGATTGGTGCCAATAGAGAGGATTTTCGATCATAATGATGTTGCCCAAAATGCAGCCAAAACAGAGAACGAGTCTGTTGTCTGTAAACACAATATAGGCAGCCCAGCCTGTCCAAAAAGCATAAATTTGTCCATGCATTTATCCTCAGCCCATAATTCCGACTATTGCATCCTCATGAAGCAATTTGCTGACATTTTTTCCTGGAAATACAATGATCTTAAAACCTATGATGCAAACATCATTTAGCATAAGATCCCACTGGAAAAGAACACTATCCCTTTTAAGCAAAAATTAAGACCTATCAGCCCTCTCTTATTGCCTTTAATTGAGAAAGAAATCAAGAAGTTGTTGGTTGCCAAAATCATAGTACCCTTAAGGTATTCAAAGTGGATAGCCAACCTTGTGGTGGTAAGAAAGAAAAGTGGAGAGATCAGGCTTTGTGTCAACTTCAGAAATTTGAACAAGTGCTCTAAAAATGACAACTATCCCTTGCCCAAGATGGAACACTTGTTGCAAAGAGTTTCAGGGGCTAGAGTCATGTCTTTCTTAGATGGATTTTCAGGTTACAATCAGATTTTTGTACATCCTGAAGATCAGGAAAAGACTACCTTCACTACTCCTTGGGGCACTTTCATGTACTCCAAGATGCCTTTCGGACTGACGAATGTTAGGGCTACTTTTCAAAGGGCCATGGAAATAGCCTTTGAGGGAGAAAAGGACAAGTTTGTCCTTATTTATCTTGATGACATAAGAGTCTTCTCTAGCAGCCACAAAGACCATTTACACCATTTAAAGAATGTCTTCCTAAAGTGCAAACAGTTTGGAAGCTTAGTGAACCCAAAGAAGTCACACTTTGCTCTAGAAGAAGGCAAACTTCTAGGACATATTGCTTCTGTTGAAGGTGTGAAGATTGATCTAGCAAGGGTTCAAGCCATTCAAAGATTGTCCATCCCAAGGTCGAAAAGGGACATTCAATCCTTCCTGGGTAAGATTAACTTTGTAAGGAGGTTCATTCCGAACTTTGCAGAGCTAGTTAAGAAAATCACTTCCATGCTTAAGAAAGGATTAGAAATAAAATGGATAGCTACTTCAAGAAGCTCTTTTGAAGCCATCAAGCAAGCTATCATGGAAGCTCCCACTCTAATCAGCCCAGATTACACTAAGGAGTTTTGCATCTTCTCTTTTGCCTCTTATGATACACTTGCAGCAGTTTTGTTGCAGAAAAATGATGAAGGCATAGAGCACCCCGTGGCCTTTTTCAGCAAAACTCTAAGGGATGCTGAACTAAGGTATGCCCTTATTGAAAATAAAGCTTATGCTCTCATTAAATCTTTAAAAGCATTCATAATTTATATTCTCCATTCCAAAGTAGTTGCATATGTACCTTCAGCCTCAGTAAAGGATATCTTAACTCATCCAGATATTAATGGAAAGAGGGAAAAGTGGATTGCAAAATTCATAGAATTTAACATAGAAGTGAAGCCCACTAAGCTTGTCAAAGGCAAGGACCTAGCTAAACTTATGGCTGAAGAAAAGTGCAGCTTGTTAGACATAAATTCCATGAGTTTAAATTTAGATAAGAAGTAGACAGAGGGAGCATCAGAAGATTGAAAGCAGAATCAGTCTTTGGCTGAAAATCTGGCCACATCTGAATGGTATTACAACATAGTTCAGTTTTTTACAAAAGCTAGAAGTCCCTCTAGGGCTTAGCTCAAGTCAGGCTTGTGCCACCAAACTTAGATCAGTAAAATTCTGCATTAATAAGAATCTGCTTTATTGGAAAGACCCATCAAGGATCCTCTTGAGGTGTCTAGATAAAGAATAATCTGTGGAGGTCATACACCAGCTCCATTCTAGCATCTGTGGAGGGCATCACGATTGGAAAACCACAGCTCATAAAATCATGAGGGTTGGATATTATTGGCCTACACTATTCTCAGATGTGCTTTCCTTTGTAAAAACTTGTGACAAGTGCCATAGGTTTGCAGGAAGACAACAACTAAAATCTCTACCTTTAAAGCCAATACATGTAAATGGTCCTTTCCAGCAGTGGCGCTTAGACTTTATAGGTGAGATCAACCCACATTCCAGTGGCCAACACAAATGGATCTCAGTAGCCACAGATTATTTCACTAAGTGGATTGAGGCTATACCTACTAAGAATTCAAATCATCAAGTTGTCATAAAGTTCTTAAATGAGAATATTTTCACTAGATTTGGTTGCCCAACCAAAATAGTCACTGATAATGCAGTAGCTTTCAAAGAAAAAGAATTGGTATAGATGACTGAATCCATGGGTATTCAAGTGGTGCATTCTACCTCATATTATCCTCAAGGGAATGGCCTATCAGAATCATCTAACAAAAGTCTGATAAGGGTCATCAAAAAGCTATTAGAGGGCATCAAAAAGAGCTGGAATTCCAAGATGAAATTTGCATTATGGGCTGATAGAGTTACCATCAAAAAATCCATAGGGAATTCTCCATTCAAACTAGTTTACGGCACTGATGTTTTTTTCCCTATCTAGCTAATTCTCCCTGTGGCTAAATTCTTGCAAGAAGAACAAGAGGAAGAGAATGAAATGGTAAGAAGAATGAATAATCTGGTTCAACTATAGTAGATCAGAGAGTAGCTGATTAAGAAGTCAAAGGCTCATCAGAAGAAAATCAAAGAAACCTTTGACAGGAAATAAAAAGTGGACAATTTCCAAGTTGGTGATTGGGTTCTTAAATGGGATGCATTTAAGGAAAAGAGAGGAAATCATGGCAAGTTTGACTCCTTATGGACAAGTCCTTCTGTCATCGCTCAAGTTCAGTAGAAAAATACATTCATTCTGCATAGTCTGGAAGGAGGAGATACCTTTGGTAGCCCAGTAAATGGGCAGTTCTTAAAAATTTATTTCATTTAAGGCCTTAAAGCCTTGGTATTGTAAATATGTTTTTCTTTCAATTTTTATTTTTCATACTCAAAAGACTCCATGCCCAATGGAACACTAGAAGGAAGATTTAATTTTGGTTTTATAGGAAAGGCATTGATCTGTGATTCTTGAAACCTAACAGGGAGGATTTCATCCCCAGAAAGAGCCAGTGTTAGCCTTGGAGGCAAATGGCACAAAAATGGATCTAAAATTGCCCCAAAGTCTTCTAGTGTGCTTAAAAATCATGCCAAACGATTTAAGTATGCCCTAGGATTCTTCAAAATCCTCTTAAGGATCATTAAAAAATAAAAAAAGTCGGAGGAAGAGCCCTTGGATGGGCAGAAATACACTATCGAGATGATAAAACACCTTGAAACAGTCAAACAACCCACAGGCGTAGGCTTAAACAATGATTGCATAGCAACCGTTAGATCTGGTCAATCAACAGCCCGGATCTAAATGACTAATCGCATCGGTGGGTTGCATCGGATGAAGTATCAGTGGAGTATCGACGCGAGCACAAGGGAAATGGCGATGGTGATCGACGATCGCTATCGAAAATAGTACGGAGCGATATTTAAATGGCCCGGGTGAGTATCGATATGCGATTGCGATCAGATTGCATCGCAATATCACATCAGTGCTAACCCAAGGGGTGGGGCCTTTACATATTCCTATGTTTGATGCAATAAGGCTAGACCTGACGACGTTATGAACAATATTCTATACTATTTGAGGTCCGCGCGAAGCATTTTTCAATGTTTTTATCGTATTTTCGTTATTTTAATGAAATACAAAGGAGGCCTAGCAATGCTAATAGTGATGAAGCACAGACCCGAAAGGGTCCGGGAGGTGGAATATAGGGAATTTGAAGTCGGCCCAAAAATATTTGAATGTATTTCCCATGTTTTTCGGCTATTTCAAAATACAAAGGGAAGAAAGGGACCAGGCCACATGCGACTTGTGACAGTGACCCAAAGGGCGGACTCGATAGATATATATGCCACGTTTGAAGACTTTTCAAGTCCACCAAGGCTGATTTTTCTTGTTTCTTCAGTATTTTTCATGTATTTCCAAAATACATAGAGAAGGCGAGAATTCACAGTATTTCATCATTTTTCTGTATTAAACAAAGACCAGTCACTGTCCACATTTTAGAGGGGTTTCAAAGGCCCCAAGACCTATGTCACCGTATAACAGTGTCGAGGAGATAGTTGTCGGGAAATAACTACAGGGAGACAGAGGCCGAGCAGCAATCATGGAGCCACATCCTGCCACACAGCTAAATCAAACAAGTTTAGGGAGCTCCAACAGTGCAACAACCACATCAACGGTCTTGTCAGTGCAACAGCCATCCTAACAAACATTATGGGGCATCTCTAGCCCGAGAAATCTCCCAGACAGTGCAACAACTACCCAAAATATTTGAATGCAGCTATCCCTTTGTCAGAAGAGGAAAACTGCCAAGCCATGCTTCCTAGAAGGCATCGAATCAGTTAACAGTGCATATCAGGCATATTAAGACCCCTGAAGCCTCAAAAGGCTTAGGATCATTGTAAATAGGCTATAAATAATTGTTAGTAAGATGTAATAGAGGTTCAAATTTTGGAGATTATTCCTCTATTTATTCAAGCTTCTCATCTCCATTCTAAGAAATATAAGCTTCTTTTGCCATTAAATGTTCAATGTCTATTCCCTTTATGTTGTTCTACGCTTGCACTGGAACAGTTTGTTCAGGTTTTCTGTGTGTGTAAGGCCAGATAACTGTCATCTTATCTTTGCTTTAATATATTAGATTAGCAAGCTTCTTTGCTCCCTGTAGCTAGCCATTTATATGTGTTATTATATATGAATCTTCCATTATAGTCAGTAAGTTCATTTTCTGCCTATAGCTAGCCATTCATATATGTTCATGTATGCAATCTACTGGTACCGTCAGTATTCTCCATCTATCCATTAAATCTACAAACTATTGATAATTTGTGGTCTAAATCCTTGTGTTGTTGAGGGTGTTCATGCATTTCTTGAGTGAGAATAAAGCTGAAATGGTTATCCAACTTGATCCAAACCATCATTTATTCCAATAGTTCAGAGAACAATATTGAAGATTACATGTTACCAGGCATCTCTGATCTACAACCTAGGAGAGTTTCCTGAAGTGATAACAAGTACAATAGAACATAGGTTTTAATCCCCAATACAAAAGTTAACCTTTGCATATTTTGCAGAAGGAAAGAAAGGACCAAGATCAAGTTCATGCATCAATCTACTTAGAGGTAGATCCTAGTGAAGCATCAGAAGAATATTCTAAATATCATGATGATCATATTTCCACATTGTATGTAGAGGGTGAAAATGAAATAGGTGTTGAAGAGGAATATACTGAAACAAATGTCACTTTTGATGAAAATGAAATTAATGAGTATCGGAACCAGTCTACTAATGTTTTGCAGACATAATTGCACAAGAAGTATGACTTGAGATCAACAAAAAGATCTAGAGTTCAAGAAAAATAAGGTGAGAAGTAGGTTTCTACTCCCTTACAAAAGGCGAATCCATAAGAGGCATAGTCTGCAAAACAGTTGAATAAAGAAAAGCAGCAGCAGAGTGTAAATAAAAAGACTCTGATGCATCAAGGTGAGTCTTCCCAAGATAAAACTGATAAAATTCCTTTAGAAAGAATTGTTTCAATTCCAAAAGAAATTCCAATTATGAGGAGAATTGAAGAAGAAATAGAAAGGAATGCAAGAGAGCTCCATGCATTTAATCTCACTAAAGAATTGGATAAAATAAAAATTCAAGTACCTCTCATAGAGTTGGTCAAGACAATGGCTTACAAAAGGGAAATTGCTGAGTTTATCAACCTATATCAAAATGTAAATGTGAATGATACTGTGAATCTACAAGAAGATAAACATGTAGTTGTTTTTGGCCCACATGTCGAGGAGGTAGATTCTTCAACCCCCCCTTCTACATTTCTTTATTGATTCATGACTTCATCTTGCATAACTGTATGCTCAACTCTAGAGTTTCGCATAACCTCATGCCATTGTGAGTGATGAACAACTAAATTTACAAATCACTAAGCCTTGCAGGGACCTATATTCCTTCGATTCAAATAAGGTCAAGCGTCTTCGTGTCATTAAGGATATGGTGGTGTCATTAGCCCATATCCCAGCTAGAAGCTTAGAAATGGATGTAGTAGTAGCAGATATCCCTACTAGGTTTGGAATGTTGCTATCTAGATCATGGCTGGCTAAATTGTGGGGAGTTCTAAATTTGGACTTTACTTATGCTATTATACCAGTTTTTGGTGGCGAAGAGAGAAGTTTGTATAGAGAAACAAGGTTTGTTAAGACAATTACAAGGAATGGAGCAAGTAATTCTCTTGTTTTATGCTGCATGATAATCTAGAACTTGCTGAAGATAATCAGAGGCAACTCACTTCAGCATGTGCAAATACATAGCTACAAATAGAAGGTGTATGGAAGTGCTTATTTTATGGTGCCTACTTTAAGGAGGGCACAGGTGCTAGTTTCCTATTGATTACACCTAGAGGTAACATAATCCCATTTTATTTTAAATTAGAATTTGAAGCAACTAACAATTTGGCAGAGTAGGAATCCTTAGTCATTGCTCTTCAGACAACAAAATAAATGGGGGTTCAGTCCCTCTCTATTTTTGGAGATTCAAAATTGATTATAAAGCAGATCAAAAACCACTTTCGAATGAAACACCCTAGACTCAGGGCATATAGAAATCAAGTTTGGCATTTAGCTAAAAATTTCTTTGATGCTTTCAATATACAGTTCGTTCCAAGAGATGGGAACAAGTTAGCACACTCCTTGGCTATTGCAACCATCACTTTCAAGCCTCCTATAAATCCAATACTAAGGTATGAGGTCGAAATGAAGTATAGACTGTTTGTTCCAAATAACATAAAGCACTAGCAGGTTTTTGAGGAACACCAGCAAATCAAGGAGTTCTTGACGATGATTAAGACTTTCAAGGCATCGAAATTGATCGAGATGGGGATGAAGAAACAAAAAATGCAGAAGTAAGTGATTATAAAAAGTCCATATCTAATCAAAAGATCATCCAATTGAAGGATAATGTTTTTCCAAGAGGACTTGTCCCTCTTGAAAGACTTTGTAGTTATAATGATGTCGTTGTTGGTTCAGAAAAAGTTTCTCGGGATGAATAGGTCCAAGATTGCAACATTGGGACCCAGAAGGAGCCCAAGATAGTCAAATTGTTTAATGGAGTTTCATTTAATTATAAAGAAAGGTATATTGAGCTTTTTAAGAAGTGCACTGATGTTTTTGCTTGGTCATATGAGGATCTTAAGACGTATGATGTGAACATAATTCAGCACAACATTCCCTTGAAAGATAGGATTAAACAATTTAAGCAAAAACTCAGGCAGATCAATCCTTTGCTTTTGCCATTAATTGAGAAATAATTTAAGAAGCATTTTGATGCCAAGATAATAGTTCCACTCTGTTACTCTGATTGGGTGGCCAATTTAGTACTGGTAATGAAGAAAAATGGTGAAATAAGGTTATGTGTGGATTTTGGGAATTTGAATAGAAACTCCTTAAAGGATAACTATCCATTACCTAAAATGGATCATGTGTTGCAAAAGGTAACTGGATCATTTAGAATGTCAATGGTTGATGGTTTCTCTGGGTATAATAAGGTGGTTGTTCATAAGGAGAATCAAAAGAAGACTACATTTACAACCCCTTGGGGGACCTTCATGTATGCTCGGATGCCCTTTGGGTTGATGAACGCAGTTGCAATGTTCTAGAGAGCTACGTACATTGCATTTGTGGGTGATAAGTTTGTGGTGATATACTTGGATGATATCACTGTCTTCTCCAAGTCAGATGAGGAGAATTTGGAACATCTGAAAAAGACTTTTGAGAAGTACAGGAAATATGGCCTATCTTTGAATCCCAAGAAATTTGTTTTTGCTCTAGAAGAAGGCAAGATGTTGTGACACATTGTTTCAAGAGATGGGGTAAAAAAAGATCCAGCAAGGGTACATGCCGTACAAAAAATATCTCTGCCCAGAAGTAAGAAAGATATTCAAAAAATTTTGGGAAAAATAAATTTTCTAAGGAGATTTGTGTATAATTATGTTGATATTATGAAAGATATTACTAATATGCTGAAAATGGAGAATGAAGTAAATTAGACTAAAGAGGCTAAGGAGTCATTTTCTAGAATCAAAGAAGCATTACAAGGAGCTCCAGTTTGGATTAGTCCTGATTATCAAAATCCCTTTCAAATATTCTCATTTGCATCACCTAGTTCAATAGCTATTGTTTTGCTATAGAAAAATGATGAAAGTAAAGAGAAGCCAGTTGCTTTCTTTAGTAAGGTACTCAGGGATGCTAAACTCAAATAAAATATTCTTGGAAAGCAGGTGTACACCTTGGTGAAGGCCCTAAAAGCCTTCAGGACTTATGTTTTACAGTGACAGATTATTGCTTATGTGCCAAATGCTATAGTGAAGGATGTCCTAGTCCAGAGTGATGTGGAGGGTAGAAGAGGAAAATGGATAACTAAGATCCAAGAATATGACCTAGAAATAAAGCCAACCAAACTAGTGAAAGGATAGGGGTTGGCGAAGATGTTGGTTGAGTCAAATTTTCAGGCTTTGGGAATCAATTTATTGACACCTGTGAATGTAGAGACAAATAAAGAGAATGAATATAAATCAAAGCTAGGTATGAGGTTCTGATATAATTTTTTATGCTCAAATTGGTATAAGAACATAGTTCACTATTTATGTTTTCTTTCTTGCCCTTAGTCATTTGATAGGGAAAGATATAGAGCATTAAAAATCAAGGCACAACCATATATGATTGTAGAGGGTAGATTGTACTGGAAAGATCCTGTTGGAATTTTGTTATTATGTTTGACAGAAGATGAGTCAACACAAATAATTAAAGGTTATCATGAATGATTGTGTGGTGTCCATTACAGTTGGATGGTCACTGCACACAAAATTCTCCAAGCATGCTTTTATTGGCCTACCTTATTTAAGGATATATATAGGTTTGTCAGAGGCTGTCAAAAGTGTCAGTTTTTCACTGAGAAGAAGAAGTTGGCCCCTTTTCCATTGATTCCAGTCTTCATAGAAGAACCATTCAGACAATGGGGGCTAGACTTCATTGGAGAGATTAATCCACCTTCGAGTGGAAATATAAATGGATTCTTACAACAACTGATTATTTCACCAAGTGGGTAGAAGCTATACCTACTAAAGAGGAAAATGACCAAGTGGTGATGAAGTTTTTAGAAGAAAAAAAAATTTCAACAAATTTGGGTGCCCTGTTAAAGTCATGACTGATAATGCTCAAGTGTTCAGTTCAATCCGGTTTGTTGCTTTCTGTCAGAAATATAATGTTATTCTATCTCATTCAACAACTTATCACCCTCAAGGGAATGGATTGGCTGAATCCACCAACAAAACATTGGTGAAAATTCTAAAAAAAACCATTGCAGAGAATCATAAGGACTGGGATTCAAAATTGAAGTTTTCTCTTTGGGCCGTCCGAGTGACTACAAGAAGGTCTACAGGAAAATCAACTTTCGAGCTAGTATATGGAACACAAGCTCTATTTCCTAGTCAGCTTGTGAAGCCTGTGATTTCAATGATTCATGAGGCAAAAGAAGAACCCAATGCTTTAGTGAGAAGGATGCATAAGGTAATGGGGCTGAATGAAAGCAGAGACAAGGTAAGAGATAATATGATTATATATCAGTAAAAAATGAAGGGTATTTTTAACAGAAAAGCCAAAGAAATTGATTTTAAAGCTAGAGACATGGTGCTAAGTTGGGATACCAGGAGACAAGACAAAGGAAAACATGGGAAGTTTGACCCTCTCTGGTATGGACCATTCAGGATTACGGAGTTAAGGGAAAATAATACATTTCTCCTGTAGAACCTTGATGGTGAAACTTTACAACTTCCTATCAATGGGCAGTACCTCAAACATTATTTCCAGTTCTGAGTCACATACACCTTGTCATTGTAAATACCAAAGTGAATTCATTGTACATTTCCCATAGAATTGAATTTGGCGAAGCAATACATGACTCCATGCATGAAGTGAAGGCCTTGATCTACGATTCTTAATGCTTTTGTGGCAAAAGCACTATCCCTAGGTGGATCCAAGTGTTGTAGCCTACACTGTCATTTAAATTTTCAATATTATTCAAAAGCCAAAAAATAAAATATCATGTCTATGTTATGAAAAAGGACAAAAGAAAGCTTAAAATTTTGAAATATTATTTTTAATTGCAATAACAACGTCATTGAAGGAATTAAGAAGGTGGGCCTGACCCATCTACTAAATCCTGAGAATTTTTGTGAAGCATGATCAAGTGTCAGTGAAAAGGACATGTAAAGTGCTCTGTGGGGGAGAAACTAGTGCGGGTTATAATCCATGGCTCAACCCCAAATTTGACCCTGACGTCAGTGCAATTGATGAAGATCGGCAGCCTGTGATCACTATGGGGGTTCAGACTTTATCCATATCTCGTAGACTCCCTACCCCTACAATGGGCCACCCCTCATTGTTTCACTCCACCTCACGCATGACGTGTCATCCTCCACTCCCATTCATTTTTGTCCATCTCACCCATCATACCCCGTCACCTCATCCCTGTCACCCCATTAATTCGTTACACATTCCATTTTCCCCCCATTTTGGTTTCCATTTATAGAAAAAGAAATAAAGCCCTGTTGTATTAGTCACTTGTTTTCGGTACGAGAAGCTCCAGCGTATAAACTCTCACCTCCAGTTCAACATTCCAAGTCAGCAATTGTCATACTCAAACACCATGTCCAAATAGGTAAGTTTCTCTTCTGTCATCCATACCCCGCTAATGGACGTCGAACATGATATTTCTGATACTTTCTACATGATTAAGCATCTTCCTTTGTATCAAGAAGTTATTATGGATCACAAGAAGTCCCGTGTATTTGTGGCAATGGTTAGGTCAGGTGTCTTAGCAACTTTTGCCCCAAAAACCCACTTGTTTCCAGAACTCATTCAGTGGTTAGCCTCGTCTAAGTACCCTAAGCATTGTTTTGTGATGAATGAGTTAGGGGAAAGTGTCTTCCAGGTAACCTCTCAGTTAATTCACCAGGATTTTAATTACCCTGTCTCTGGGACATATGTCACTTTTATTGAAGAGTCTTTGGTCTCGTATTATGATGACCTTCTATCCCAAGAGTTCTCTTATGTTGTATCCTTCTTAGCTCCTAAATCTGGACAGTTCTCTCCAGATGAAATGTTGTTTTCTTTAGATATCTTTACAATAGCTATAAGACCAATTTTGAAGGTGATTTCTAAGATTCTGGGGAAAGAAGACTCCAGACAGGTTGATAAAGTAGTTTTGAGATTTTTCACTATGACGATGAAACCAGGAGTGATATTAGATATTCCAAAATTTTGCGTGGACACCATTAATACTCAATTCATGACACTGTCACTTACTGGTTCATTCAAATTTCCTTCAGCTGACACTTAATTGTTTTTGTACCAGAACGTTGAGCATTTTACAATTTTAGGGTTAAATATTGTAGACATAAATAAAAAGAAACAGTCAATGTTTTTCTGGACAGACCTAGTAAGGGGCGATCTAGAAGATGGTGGCCTGTTTGAATTTACTTCTTCATTTCTTCCAGTGGCCTACAAGATTTTGAATGGGACCTTTCCACCAACATTTCTTCCCAAATCTCAAGAATTTATTCAATTGGGCAAGGATGTAAGATGTGGAGACTGGTTTGTAGGTAGAAGAAAAAGAAGAGATGGCAAATAAAGTAGAAGAAATGGATGGAGATGATGACAATGAGGAAGATCCTCTTGGATTTCCCATTCAAGATACTGATGGTAGTGTACACATGAAGAACATCCCTCCATCTTTTCTTCCAAAATTTCATGGTCTAAGGTCAGAGGATCCAGAAACATTTCTTGTTGAATTTGAGATTGTCGGTAGATCTTATGGTTACTTATTAAAAACTCAAAAATTGAGATTGTTTCTGGCAACATTGAAGGATAGAGCTCTTAGATGGTTCATGAGTTTAGGGACTAATTCAATAAGATCATGGAATGATATGCAAAAGATATTTCTAGAAAAATATAAAGATTGTGATCTTAAAGAAGAAATATTTAGAATGAATCAAAGAGAATATGAGAGCCTTGAGGATCGCATAGAGAGGTTCATGTATAACGTTAAGAGGGTAAGGCTACACCACTTAGGATCCGACACACTAAAAACCCTCTTACAAAATAATTAGGGATGAGTGGATTGATCTCCTTAATCTTATGAGTAGAGGTGATGTATATCAATTACCATTTGAGGAAATTTGTGAAACATGCAAACACATATCAAGAGGAAAGTTGAGAGTAAGTAAATCAGCATCAAGGTTGGTAAGTCAAGCTAAACTTGGAAATTTGTTTGATGATTTTAAAGAAAAAATTCTTAGCAATCTAACCAAACAAGTAGAAATGTTAAGAATACAAAATGAGCAAAAAGAAGGTGTTTGTTTTTTCAATGCAGAATCACATGATGTTAAATGTTGCTCCTCATTACCAATGTTGGAGGAAGTTCACCAAGAGGACAATGGAGCAAGTCAATTACCAATGCGGAAATGTCATGTAGCTCCAAGAGGACCATGGCAGCCTGTTCAGTATGATATGATGCAAGACCCTAATTCCCAATTCCAAGGTTATGCATATCTACCTCAAAGTAATTGGAACACACCTTTTCCTTAGCAACATTGGCCATCTCAGCCCAAAACCAATCTTGGCAACAAGGTTGGCAAGGAAATTATGGGAACCATCCACAATATCCCCAATATCCTAAGTATTTTCCTCAATATCCTCCATACCAAACTCCATGCTATCCTTACCATTCACCTCCACCACAACCACAACTCCATCCACATCCATCTCAAATATACACTCCCACTCAACTACCTGTACCACCATCTCCAAACCCACACATTGAAGTAACTCAGCCCACTTACAATGTTGAGATACAACACTTCCAAACATCTCCTCTTGAGATCAATGGTATTCACCATAACTCAGGAAGAGTATTGCAAAAAGGAGATTCTCTCGATAATATTAAAGGACAACATGCAGAAGAAGAAGATTCAAAAGAGAAGAACAAAGAACCATGGGTTGCATTTGATGAAGAGAAAACAACAAAATCAGAGATTAAGAAGGCTCCCTCATGGTTACCATCAAATCCTCCATGTGTTCAAGAGAACAATCAGCAAAAAGATAAATATTTGAAGGTCATGAAAGAGGAAGACATCCAAGATGATCCAAATCAGCAAGTGGACTAGGGATATCATAACTACATTGAAATATGGTTCCAGACAGTCACTAAGTTGCAGCATCACTCTCTACCTTAGCTATGCTTGATCCTTTCAAAGTCAAATCATTTGGTCTCTGAAATCTAGGTACATGTCAAAGCATACATTTCAAGCCTACACATCATTCTGTCTGACATCTTGATGTGCACATGGCTCCATTGGAAGTATTCTTATACTTGAAAGTCATTTTGTGTTTTAGGTAGGGTAGGGTAGAAAAACAAATGAACATAAGAGAAAAAAAATAAAAATCTAAGGTGAAAACCTCCTTGGAGGCACCTCAGATTGGCTCATTGATTGGAAACCTCCATGAGGCGATCAATGGGTTGGAAAAAAGAAAAAATAAGATCCTAGGTGAAAACCTCCCTTGAGGCACCTAGGAAGACCTACTAGTTGAAAACCTCATTGAGGTTGCTAGTAGGCCTAGAAGAAAAAAGAAGAGAAAAGAAAAATAAAATAAATCCTTGCTCCATATATCTCTTTGATAAATGCATGTACTCTCCAACATCTACAAGCAACATGAACAAGTTGGGACCAAAAGGAAAATTAGTCAAGCCTAGTGAAAAGAAGTCAAATTTTGACTTTCTCATCCTTTGATGAAATGCTCCAACAAGGTCAAGGCCATGCCAATCCATCACCCTCATATATTTTCAGCATCCACCCATCATTCTCAAGAATCTACCACTCAGTTTGCTTGTTTCCCTAAAAAACTACAGGATGCTTTGTTTTACTACAGGATACAAAAATACATGGAGTAGAAATTTGTTTTTGCCATAACTTGAAAACCATGCATCCATTTGCCAAGTTGTTTCAGGGGGAGATGCATATGGATTATAGTAACATTATCAAGTAATTTCAGCAAATTCTAGTGCATGGTTTCCAAGAAATTGGCCTCCATCACCTTCAACCATATTTGCATTTTCTCAATATCTGGGCATCCATTTAAAAATTTGTTTCATTGGGAGATTAATAATGATGATGGAAACATGCTCAAAAAATTTCAGCTCAACCCTATAAACCTGCAGGATATAGAACAACAAATACAGGATTGACAGTGAGCAGTTTTAAAGGAAAAAACAGAGGCCGACTTCATCAGAGTGTGATAAGGAGCACAATGAGGATCATCAACATCACCATCCAATACCTGCACATCAACATCAACTCAGCAGAAGCATGCATGTCTATCCAATAACCGTCAGGTAGGTATACGTATGCAATATTCTATACCTCTTCTCTTGAGCATATTATAGTTAGAAATTTGTTGTTAATGCATGAGAGATGAGTAAGGATGGCTCAGCAATCTCAATTGCCTTCAACTAGTTGATTACAGCTCACTCCTTCACTCGTGCAATGTTGAAAAGTCAAATTATGAAGGGTGATGATTTCAAGGAATGAGGACAGCAGTTAAAAGAATAATTTTTGCAAAGGCCAAGTCACCACAACACTCCAAGACCTCCATCCACTTCATATTCACTATTTATTCATCATTCATCCATCCCATTTCATTCTTGAAAAGAAAAAAACAAACAGAGCATCCTCTACATTTTCACAAACCTACACTACTCCCTTTGAGCCCTAGCATCATCATCCGATCCCTCTTCATCATTTCTCATCACTCCCATAAAGTTAGAAGACTCTAAAGTAAGAAGGAATGACTACTACAAGAAGGAAGAATGCTGCTACAAGAAGGAAGAAAAGAACAATTGTGCTAAAACCCAAAAAGACAGTGCCTAAGAGAGACCTAATCAAAACAGAGAACTCCAAGGCCATTAGGCATTCATCTAGGCCATAAGGGAGAAGAAAAAGGCAACAAAAAGAAATAAGGCATTCACCATCAAAATATAAATCAAACTGTAGTGATGAAAAGAGGTGTTCCAAAAGGTCTCCAATATCTTTCTAGCTTTCGTCCAAGGCCTAAAAATGGGAGAAATGCATGGGAGTCAAGTTGAGGGCCTGCCCTAACCTCAGTCTATCATTTATGCTCAAAATTGGTTTCCTATAGTTTTAACAGGGTTTCGTGTAGGTTTCCTATAGTTTTGACAGGAATTACTACAGGATGTCCTAGTTCTCATCTAAAGGCAGTTTGAAGCATTTAGAGGTGCTAAATGGTGGAACAAGGTAGCAGAAGGTTGATAAGGATATGGAAGACCTTACTAAACAAAAAATTATTCAAGAACTTATCTTGAATGAGGAGAAGAAAGCAAGCTAATGGTCTCAAGAAAAAATGAATTTTCTTTGCACAAATACATTTTTGGGCTTGTCCTTGCAAAACTTGTAGCCAATATTCTTAATGCACAAGATAGAGGTCACCAAAGCCGTGGATGAAGTACAATGAGGACGCTAAGTTGCTTAGAGGATTAGCAACACTTTCAGTAGGGGGGTATGATGGGCCTCTAAATTAAATGTAAATTAAGGCCAATGCCTCTAAATTAAACAATAACTTAAGGCCTATGACCATCATTCAGCACATTAAACCTCTCTTTTTGCATTAGATAATTTATTTTTGACTTTAATATATTCATTAGGAAGGTTTATTAATAATTGGATATTTGTGCCTAATATTGTTTATTTTTGTGGAATATTATGAGAATATTGGGCAGATTATGAAGAATTGGAGGAGGAGATAATTTAGGGACTCGTTCCCTACTACTGGAAGATCAATAACAAATAATAAGTCAACAAGATATTATTGAATTATCGCACAAATTGTGGAACTCCAATGATCGAGAAAATATAGGAATGTGTTCCACTAATCAAGGGAGCAGATCCACCAATCAAAGGGACTAGATCCACTAATCAAGGGATTTTGGTGGGGAAAGCTTCCTCCATTCATGGGGAATGATTCCTATTCATTTTGTATAAGTACCAAGTCAAATTTTCCTCTAGGAGATCTTCAAATCTTCAAATCTAGTTATTAGTGTTATGATGAGAGAGATTGTATTTTTGTAGCTCCATTATATTTTCTTGTAGAGATGTAATTCCATTGATGAAAATAATGAAGCTTGGTGTCATGTTGAGCTTCTAGATCTTGTTCTCCTCCATGGGTCTCTGAGTTTCCTTGGGCTTGGCCATCCCAGGAGCCTCAGAGTCCTTTTGTATCATTTCCTTTCCTTCTTTTCATTGCTTATTCCCATGCATCTCTAGTTTTTATTTATTTCTATGTCTGCATTTAGTTAATGCTTTCTTGTTGTAGGATTGATTTAATGGTTAAGTGATAAAAATAGAGATTGAGTTGTCAATGCAGTTAGGATATGATTTGATTCATAAAAGAGGAAATAATGTAATGGCAGAGAGATTAGATGATCGAGAATAGAGTGAGTAAGAGAGAGGTGTGACAAAGATAGGGTTTGAGATTGAAACAGAGGTCATACAAACTATTGTAATCGAGCCGAGAAGGCCAAGACCCTGTAATCTCCATTTTGTTGAATAATTAATATAAGTGTGCTGTGGATGCACTATTTTGGTGCAGAAATTCATTTGTCTTTGTGTATCAGCATTCTGGACCTTAATTGGGTGTTTTTCTCTATTTATGTATTTTATTGGTAAAACACAGTCGATTAGCATTAAGAGTTAACACTGCGATTTAGCGCTAAACCCTTGGTTAATTGTCTTTCTTTAAGTTCTATATCTATTAGCGTTAAGAGTTAACACTAAGATTTAGCACTAAACCCTTGGTTAAACATATTTTCTTTAAGTTCCGTATTGAGCACGTGGGCAACTTTCCAAGGCTGGTAAGTGGTATCTCGCGCGCCCTAAAGGTGGGAAGCTGTATTCCTAAATTTCACACGATTACTCTTAGCAGGTGACACGTAGCATAAGAAAACAAATTTTCTCATGTGCTTTCAGAGTATTAATGGTCGTGCAATATTTCATGCGAGATTGCGCGACAGTCGTTCGATTGGATAGGTCACATCGACGGTGGAGATCAGCCTTCGTAGTTGGCGAGCAAGTTACGTGATAGCCATTGGATCGGACGGGTCAGATCCGATGGTAATCATGTCGAAAGATGCATGTGATTTAATCCAATTGAATTCAAGTTTGATCATAGCCATTTGTTATGAAAGGACGAGATCCTATGGATATCGTTTCGGAAGATGCATGCTGGTTAGCATTTGATTCGCACATGATAAAGTTTTGAATAGGATTAAATTTATTTGGGTTTCAGTCATAATGTCAAAGAATTGAGAAACGAGATATTCGTTTGATCTGGCGAAGTGAGATCAATGGCGTGGATTGAAGCACTTGATAAAGTCAGATGAGTAAGACCCTCAGGGTGAAAACCCACATATAGAATCTATTTGTCTGCATTTTATTAGTTACAAGTTAACCCGTAGTCGAACTACAAAACTACTAGCTCATTTTCGTTAAGACAAAACGTCAAAAAGAAAAGATAGTTATTTTATTCATTTACATGCATAGTAGTAGAAGGTGTAATGGTTTGAATTTACATGCTTAGGAAATTAGGATTGCATACATGTTAACATAGCATTCTTTTGCAACAATTCCTCTTAGGAGTTAGTTAGAAAATGGTGTGTTTTAGCATTTGATTTCATTCTCTTTCCTTGTACTCTCTTTCTTGCAATAGGTTAAGGTTCCATTTCAAGCATTTCATCATATGCAATTATTTTAGGATTTGACTTCAGTACATGCACTCCATTACATCATGACAACAAAGGAAGGACACATTGTATGTTGAACATATAGTGTCGATACCTGTTAAGTTTGTATGAACCCCGGGTTGATATTTAAAGTTGGTAGCCTTGGGAGTTGCAACATTCTTGTTGTAATACCTAGGCTCAACAAAAATGAAGGGGAGGCATACAACCTGTTGTAGCATACACTGTCATCTAAATTTTCAATATTATTCAAAAGCCAAAAAAAAAATATCATGTCTAAGTTTTGAAAAAGACAAAAGAAATTTTAAAAGTTCGAAATATTATTTTAAATTGCACTAATGGTGGCATTGAAGGCATTAAGAAGGCGGGCCCAAACCATCTACTAAAGCCCGAGCATTTCTGTGAAGCTAGATCAGGTGTCGGTGAAGAGGACATGTAAAGTGCTTTGTGGGGGAGCAACTAGTGCAGGTTATAATCCATGGCTCAACCCCCACAGCTGACACTCACGTCAGCACAATTGGCGAAGATCGATAGCTCATGATCACTGCGGGGGTTTAGAATTGATCCATATCTCATACACTCCCTACCCCCGTAGTGGGCCACCCCTCATCATTTCGCTCCAACTCACATCTGTCGTGTCATCCTCCGCTCCCATTCATTTCTGTCCAACTCAGCTACTGTACCTTGTCACCACATCCATGTCACTCCATTAATTTGTTACATGTTCTATTTTTCCCCCATTTCGCTTTCCATTTATAAAAAAGAAATAAAGCCCTATTGTATTATTCACTTGTTTCCAGTATGAGCAGCTCCAGCATATAAACTCTCACCTCTAGTTCAACATTCCAAGTCAGCAATTATCATTCTTAGACACCATGGCCAAACAAGTAAGTTCCTCTTCTGTCATCCATACCCCGCTAATGGACGTCGGACATGATATTTCTGATACTTTCTGAATGATTAAGCATCTCCCTTTGTATCAAGAAGTTATTCTGAATCACAAGAAGTCCCCTGTATTTGTGGCAATGGTTAGGTCAAGTGTCTTAGCAACCTTTTTCCTAAAATCCCACTTGTTTCCAGAATTCATTTAGTGGTTAGCCTCATCTATGTACCCTAAGAATTGTTTTGTGATGAATCAGTTAGGGGAAAGTGTCTTCCAAGTAACCTCTCAGTTAATTCACTAGGCTTTTAATTACCTGTCTCTGGGACTTATGTCACTTTTACTAAAGAGTCTTTGGTCTCGTATTATGACAACCTTCCATCCCAGGAGTTCTCTTATGTTGTATCCCTCTTAGCTCCTAAATCTGGACAGTTCTATCCGGATGAAAAGTTATTTTCTTTAGATATCTTTGCAGCAGATATAAGACCAATTTTGCAGGTGATTTCTAAGATTCTGGGGAAAGAAGACTCCAGACAGGTTGATAAATCAATTTTGGGATTTTTCACTATGATGATAAAACGAGGAGTGATATTAGATATTCCATCATTTTGGGTGGAAAACATTAATACTCAATTCATGACTCTGTCACTTACTGGTTCATTCAAATTTCCTTCAGTTGTCACTTACTTGCTTTTGTACCAGAACGCTAAGCATTTTACAAGTTTGGGGTTAAATATTGCAGACGTAAATAAAAAGAAACAATCAATGGTGTTCTATATGGACCTAGTAATGGGCGATCCAGAAGATTGTGGCCTGTTTGAATTTACTTCTTCATTTCTTCCAATGGCCTACAAGATTTTGAATGGGATCTTTCCACCAACATTTCTTCCCAAAGCTCAAGAATTTCTTCAATTGAGCAAGGATGTAAGATGTGGAGACTAGTTTGTATTTGAGGAGCATGCAGAGATCAGGATTTATGGAGCCTCAGTCAAACCATATAGGTTAGCAAAATTTGTGCCAATGAGACTCTTTGCTCTTGAGTTTATCAGACAAAGCCTAAATGTGGATTAGGTTCATTTTGTCCCCATTAAAAAGGGTTATCTCTTTAATTTCCCAGAACAGTGGGACCCTTTATTGTGAACACTAGACAGGCTGCTCAAGAGGTTGAGAAATTATTGGGTGATATGTGTCTCTTATAGGTTGTTGAGTGGGCATATGATCCTCATCAGATCATTTCTAAAAGAAGGATAGAAAATGGATATTCAACATTTATGCATGAAAATAGGCCAGAAATTTAGAAAATGGCAAATGGAGGTCCGTGGAACACCAAAGGAGCATACATTGAAACCCGGGTATTTTAGAAAAACATTCAAAAAGGTCCAAAGAGGAAGTTATTGATCCTGATGAAGAAGAGTTAGAAACAACAAAGAGAGCCAAACTATCGGATGCAATGTCCTCAACACAACCTGGTTTAATAATCCAATTAGGAGAAACAGAGGATGCGCCAGCTTCTCCATCCTCCAGTGAACCTATTCATGATCAAGTTCCTCTTATTCAAAATATGTTTGCCCAGATAGCTGAGAAAAATTAGAAAATAAAGTTAAACATGGAGGCTCAGGATGAGTCTCAAATTATTTCCGAGCAAACCAGGTTACTGTCTGCTATGGACTTAGAAAAGGGTCAGCTTAAAATTGCATTCTATCATCCCACAAAGATGTCAGTTGGGTCCACTAGTAACTTTAATATTGTCAATTTGATAGTTGATACTCAGAAACTTCCTGTGCTTGAAAAAATCAATTTGTACATGCAGACTGGACAATTGATTGTCAATGATTTACATAAGGAAAATGCAGCTTCTATTAAAGCAGAATCTTTTTTACATAAAGTGATCAAGCAATTAAAGCTGGAGAAAGCCAATTCGAGAGCTCTAAATGCCTAGGTGGATGAATTAAAGAAGATCATTATAAAGATACGAGTCAGTCTTGATGATCAACTTGTAATACAAAAATTGTTGCAATTTGCTAAGTCAGATGTTGGAATCTTAAAAAGGAAGTTGAATATTCCTACACGTGAGCATCCTATTGTTGCAGGGATAGCTGAAGTTGAGAATGAAAAGGAGAAGTGTTTATAGGATGTATTGTAGAAAACTAAAGAGCTTTCTTTCTTAAAGAATCATTGGTGAAGCTATAGAAGCAAATAGATACTCATGTCTACACAGTAGTGATGCCAGAAAATACAGAGGATCCAGTGGCATAGATATTGCAGTTGGGGACAAAGTAAAAGATGGTTGAGCATGACTTGAAAAAAGCACAGAGGGACATGGAGACACCTTCTAAACTGTTAAGCTTGAGTGAAGAGGAAGCTAGAATGGAGAAGGAAATCACAAAGAAATATAGAAAGGACTTTCAAAGGGCTGAAGAGGAGATTAAAAGCCCATAGGAGAAAATGAAAGGTAATATGTCTTTAATCCAGGCTAGGGAAATTCTCTGGGACGAGATTATTGAAGTTATCAGGAACATTTCGGAACTCCTTGTCATTGTGTCTGTTGAGAAAACAATTGTCAGAGACATGGAAAGTTTGGTTATGCAAGATAAGAATAAATTGTTAGAGAGATCCAAGTTTTCAAAAAGAATGATAGATTTTATTAACTCTATGTCTGCTTCAGAGCTAAAGGAACATGACATTATGGACAGGATGTTGTGTGCAATGGATTTGAATAAGATGATTATCAAAAAGATCTACAGAAAAACTACTGAGAAGAAGATGAATTAAATAAAAGAAGTAGTTTCCAAGTTCAATATCCTGTTTGATAAAAGAGTTAGAGATGGGCTCCCATCTTGTTGGGATTTACAAGGAAACTTGCTACCATGGAAATCATATGAGACTTTTCTAGTTGAAGAAAAAAGTAAAATTTACAGCACCCATGAGAAGACAGCGGTACTGAAGGGAGCAACTATTGTGAATTATCTTAATAAGGATTTTAAACTTCTATGGATGGTAAATACTTTGTTTACAGAAAAGCCTACTTACAGTAGGGTCACAACGTTCCGAATGGCACTCAACAAATTGGAGGAAGAAAAAAAGTCAAATGTACCATTGTGGAGAAGATGCAAAGAGTGGATGATAGAACAGACAAAAGATGCACCAGCATGGTCATCTACTCAAGCCACCAATCCAAACAGTGACCAGAAAAAAACAATCATAATTTCATTTCATTTCATTTTATGTTATTTTATTTCCTAAGAAAAGTGAGGTGTCTTTTACCCTCCAATGTAATATTTTAAAATGACTTTTTACTTCAAGCAGTTAGAAAGTAGTTAAGTAATTCGACAATTCTTTGGTAGTTACCAACTATCCTGTTATGTATAAAAAGATGGAAAATCAAAGAAGAAAGGCCTGAGTTTTGGGAACTTGAAGACTACAAAATTTTGTACTTGATGAATTGATGATTAATGAAAGAATCATGAGTTTTCCATACAGTGTTGGGTATGATTAGTAATCTCTCTGTTATGTGTCATTTTGTCTCTTTCACTCTTTAAATATAGTAATGAAGATGTGGGTCTTTATTTGCTTCTGTGAATAAAGTTAAATTTCCTTAAAATAGTGCTCCCACGTTTAAAACTTCTTTCTCTGTATTTCTTCTAAGTTAAAGATAATAGTTTCTATTAAACACAACATGTTGTCTTTAATCTTCCCAAGTGTTCTTCACTCAACATTTGTATCCAACACCACATGGCATCTTGAAATGTTCATATAAGCTATATGTCAAGGGTTTTAAGATAATTCTCTTCATACTCCTCAAGATAAATACACTTTATACAAATGAGTGACATACATAATAAAACTTTAATGTCTTAGGCACAATTTCTCCACAGCCTAGAATTTGGTTTCCTCAGGGACAAAATTAATTGGCGTCATTGTCGAGGACCAAAGACAAGAACGTTTTCCCCTAGGTTTTAATATTTTGCTCTAGTTGTTCAGTAAGGAGGAAATATTTGGCTGTATTGAACAAGAATTGCAACTTTGGCTTCAAAAAGGCCTCATATGAGGTCAAATACCTTCTAGCAGAAAGCTCAAGTTCTTTCAGACCCTGAGAGATTAGTTTCTAAGAGGGTTTGGAAACCAAAATATCCAACACCAAGTCCCACACTGTCTACACCTAGTAGCAGTTCTACACATCTTTTACCTGAAAATTTAGCAAAAAGATTACCTGTTCTTGATAAAGAATCACCTTTTACATCCACCTCATTTCAGGAACCTAAATTTCATGAATAGTCTTGAGAGTCCGTCGTTTTTTTAGTGCCTGAAAATATATTTGCTATAGTTGTTCAACCTGAACTATATCTACATTACCTTCTTTCCATACTCCATTTACCTTTTAGATAGGTTTTGCATCTACTGGTACTAAAGATTCAGTAAGTTCCGGTCCAAACATGACAGCACCTGCATTCTTGCTGAATACGTATGCACCTATTCAGTTGCATCAACAACTGAATTCGATGCCTCAAGAATACTTAAATATTATTCCTCGTTTCATGGGGAAGATGAACAAACAATAGAGAAACATATAGTGGTGTTCTGTAACTTTGCATAAAATCTCAATGTTGAACACCTGGATGTTGTTTTAAGACTTTTTGTGCAATCTTTAGAGTGGTTTAAAGGGCTTGCTAATAACTCTATACCTACATGGGAAGAGATAGAGCGCCAGTTCACCTAGAGATGGGGAGAGAAGTGAGATCATGGATATTTTCTTACAAAATTCAATTTTATCAAAAGGAAATCTAATGAAAGCATTGTTGATTTCATCTGAAGGTTTAATAAGGTTTACAACAATATTCTAGTGGAGATCAAGCCCCCTCCTACTAGTGCAAAAGTGACTTTTGTAGGGGCATTTGAATAAAACTTTGGATTCACATTAAGGGAGAGAAGATCCCCAACCCTTAACTAGATTCAAACTGATTCTCTAGAGATAGAAGCAAATCTGGTGGTTGCAGGCAAAGCACCAGAGACACAGCCTGCACAAGATAAGGGAAAGGCCAAAGAGGAATCATCTCAAAATCAGTCATTGGAGGATATGAACAAGGTGATTAAAGATTTGTCTAGCAAGTTGATTAAATTGGAATTGGAGAATAAAAATTCTCAAAGGCAAGTACTGTTAGCCTTGGAGGCAAATGGCCCAAAAATGGATCTAAAATTGCCCAAAGCCTTCAAGTGTGCTTAAAAATCATGCCAAACGATTCAAGTATGCCCCATGATTCTTCAAAATCCTCTTAAGGATCGTTAAAAATAAAAATAAAAATCCGAAGGAGGAAGAGCCCTTGGATGGGCGGAAATACACTATCGGGATGATAAAACACCTTAAAATAGTAAAAAAGACCCACAAGCGCAGGCTTAAACAGTGGTTGCATAGCAGCCGTTAGATCTGGCCGATCAATGGCCTAGATATAAACTGCTAATTAAATCGGCAGGTCACATCGGTGGAAGTATCAGCGGAGTATCGATGCGGCCCCAAGGGAAATGGCGATGGCGATCGGCGATCTCTATCGGAGATAGTATGGAGTGCTGTTTAAATGGCCCGGGGGAGTATCAATATGCGATTGAGATCAGATCGCATCGTAATATCGCATCAGCGCTAACCCAAGGGGCAGGGCCTTTACATATTCCTATGTGTGATGCGATAAGGCCGAACCTGACATCATTATGAACAATATTCTATAATATTTGAGGTCCGCGCCCAAGCATTTTTCAATGTTTTTATCATATTTTCGTTATTTTAAGGAAATACAAAGGAAGCCTGGCAACACCGATAGCGATGAAGACCGGACCCGAAAATGTCTGGGAGGTGGAATATAGGGAATTTGAAGTCCGCCTAAAAATATTTGAATGCATTTCCCATGTTTTTTGGCTATTTAAAAATATAAAGGGAACAAAGGGACCAGGCCACATGCGACTTGCGACAGCGACCCAAGGGGTGGACCCGATAGATATATATGCCATGTTTGAAGACTTTTCAAGTTTGCCAAGGCCGATTTTTCCTGTTTCTTCAGTATTTTTCATGTATTTCCAAAATACACAGAGAAGGCTGGACTTCACATTATTTCATAATTTTTCTATATTAAACAAAGACCAGTGACTATCCGCATTTTAGACAGGTTTCAAAGGCCCCAAGACCTATGTCACCATATAATAGCGCCGAGGAGACAGTTGCCGGTAAATAACTGCCAGGAGATAGAGACCGAGCAACAATCATGGAGCCACAGCACGCCACACAGCCAAATCAAACAAGTTCAGGGAGGTCCAACAGTGCAACAACCACATCAACAGTCCTGTCAGTGGAACAACCATCCTAGTAAACATTATGGGGCATCTCTAGCCCGAGAAAGCTCCCAGATAGTGCAGCAACTACCCAAAATATATGAATGCAATTATCCCTCTGTCAAAAGAGGGAAACTACCGAGGCATGCTTACCTAGAAGGCATCGAATCAGTTAACAGTGCATATCAGGAAGATTAAGACCCTGAAGCCTCAAAAGGCTCAAGATCATTGTAAACAGGCTACAAATAGCTGTTAGTAAGATGTAATAGCGGCTCAACTTTTGGAGATTATTCCTCCTTTGTTTATTCAAGCTTCTCATCTTCATTCTAAGAAATATAAGATTCTTTTTCCATTAGATATTCAATGTCCATTCCCTTTATGATGTTCTATGCTTGCACTTGAATAGTTTGTGTGTGTGTAAGGCCAGATAACTGTCATCTTATCTCTGATTTGATATATTATATTAGCAAGCTTCTTTGCTGCTTGTAGCTAACCATTTATATGTGTTATTATATATGCATCTGCCAGTATACTCAGTAAGTTCATTTTTTGCCTACAACTAGCCATTCATATATGTTCATGTATGCAATCTACTGGTACTATTAGCATTCTCCATCTATCCATTAAATATACAAAATATTGAACATTTGTGGTCTAAAGCCTTGTGTTGTTGAGGGTGTTCATGCATGTCTTGAGTGATAATAGAGCTGAAATGGTTATCCAACTTGATCCAAACCATTATTTATTCCAGTAGTTCAGAGAACAATATTCGAGATTACATGTTACCAGGCATCTCCAATCTACAACCTAGGAGAGTCTGGAGTGATCACATAATTGGCGCCATTGCCGAGGAAAGGAAACTGAAGCTCAGCTTCCTTGGGCAATGACACAGATCCAGCTTTGATGATAGAAAAATTTTGGGCACATTCTTGGTTGTAATCATCTATCTGGTGACTCTACTAGAGGTCGAACCTCTTGGCGACTCCACTTCATAGTTCTGGCTCAATTTGTGAGGCATACTCGGAGAAATCCTCAAAAGCTACATGCGGACCCAGTACCTAATCCTGAAAAAATTGTCAAAGAGAGAAAGGTATTGCAGAAAGGAGCATCAAGTTCAAGTAAACCTAAACAATCTTCTATATCTCTACAAGAAAGGATTGTAATAGAACAAATACATGTTGAGAGTATAGCATTTAATACTAGCAGTGAAGAAAAACTCTCAGAGATTCATAAAGCTCCTTATTCTTTAGGTTCTCCTTTTGCTTTAAGCCCAAAGGAAACCTCACCTCCTATCCATGATACTCCTTTAGTCTTGTCAGTCACTCCTCAGCCCTTTATCATTTAGACGGCCAATACTCTTTTAGCTGCCATAGCTATGGCAAGTCCACAAACACCTACCAAAATGGAAAGAATCATAGCTACTAGGTATGGACCTCTAATACTCCCCATTCCTTTGAATGCCATGCCTACTGGAGAATATCATAAATATAGGCCTAAGTTCACTGGGACTGAAGGTGTTACTGCTGAAGAACATCTTGAGTCATTCTATAGCTATGCTAATAATCTGGACATTAGTGAAGATGATGTGTGGATGAGAGTCTTTGTCCAAAGCCTAGATGGAGAGGCTAGAAAATGGTTCAAAGAACTAAGCCCCAAATCTATAGCAGATATTGAGGCTTTAGATGATGCATTCCTAAAGCATTGGGGGGATAAAAAGGACCTCCTCTACTACCACACTGAGTTTGGAAACTTAAAAAGAGAAAATGGTGAGCTGCTGTCTGATTTTAACAAAAGGTTTAACCATATGTACAGCAAGATACCAGCTGAAGTAAAACCCACTACTATCTCTACCAAACTCACCTATGCCAATGCTTTTGACTCTGACTTCTGCCTATTGTTGAGAGAGAGGAGATGTGCTACTTTTGCTAACATGCAAGATGCAGCCTTGGAAGTGGAATCAAATATCATGGTTGCAGAGAAGCTCAAGGGAAATGTTGATCCAAATCCAAATCCATATAGAAGAGCTAATGAGTAGTTGCAGATTTTACAAAGAAACAAAGATGCAAATGAAGACCAAAGGGTGAGGGTTCCTTTTCAAAATGCACTAATGGAAGAGGAGCAGTTTGAAGAAGAGGATGAGATCCATTGTCTGGAAGACAAAGGCAATGCTTCCTTTTTAACCTCAGCTGCCTATGAAAAGTCATTTTGTAATGACAAGTTCAGCCAAGAATGGGATGGTAAAGCTGTTCTACAAACTGTAGATCAGCAAAGATATAATTTGAGGTCAAAGGCAAATAATTCCAAGGAGACTCCTATTCAAAGAGCTGATGTCCCTACAGGAAAACAAGCTAATAAGAAAAAACAACTGATAGTTGATCCCATCATCCTCCAATCCCCAACTCATGAGGTAAGAGGTCTTGAAAAGTCTCCTTCATCTTTCAATTTTCAATCAGAAGTTCAGAAGCTAAAGATACCTATGCCCCTGATTGAACTATTGAAGAATGAGTCCTTCAAAAGATCCATCCTCGAGGCCCTTGAGCCTAAAGCCATCCAAGCCTCCACTAATTGTGTGAATCTACAAGGTGACAAGCCAGTTGTTATGCTCAGCCCAATGATTGAAAATTGTGAAGACAGCTCCCCATCATTCTATGTCTCTTTGACTATCCATGACAAAATCCTTCACAACTGCCTTCTAGACACTGGAGCCAACCATAATCTAATGCCCAAGGCTATCATGGATGAGTTGGGTCTTGACATCACAAAGCCTTATCATGACCTAATCTCTTTTGACTCTAGAAAAGTGAAATGTTTGGGATTAATCAAGGACCTAGCCATCACTTTGGCTCAGCTGCCTATGAGAAGCATGATGATGGATATTGTGGTGGCAGACGTACCCCCCAAGTTCGGTATGTTACTTTCCAGAGTGTTAAAGACATATTTGGGCACATCAACCCCAACTAACATGTTGATGTATTAGGGTTCATCAACCCCTAAAATAGTTGTTTTATGCCCTAAAGTAACTAAGTCATCTAAATGCCTCATTCCCCAAACGTTCCATGTCAAAAATAATCCAGAAAATGCCTAAAATGAATCATTGCTGAAAGCCTTGTGTTAGGGGGCTATGCATGGCAGGTACTGCACTGTCAAAGTGCTATGCATCGTAGTTTAGCCCTCTAGTAGGTGCGATGGGTGAGGTAGGACAAAATTTTGGGAGAGTTTGAGAGTTGGTTGCTCATGGAAACTTCTAGAAATTTCTCCTGTGCCACTTGCCCTTCTGAGTTTGCCCAAGGATGACCAAGGGAATTAGGAAACCACCTCCAATTCCCCTCTTTCATGGAACCAACTCGTAAAAATAGAAAGGCATTCATCATCCCCATTGATGACTCAACCTCCTGCAAAACATCTATAAAAGGATCTCTCATCCACAAGATTAGAAGGCTGAATTATTATGAGTTGTAAGGAAGTGCTGCTAGTTTTAGTATTGAGGTGAGAGCATTGTGTTATTGTTGGTGTGTTCTTGCTGATTCATGAGGTGAAGAAGGCTTGAAGCTAGGAGGATGGCGCTGGATCAGAATTCTTATGGGTTGTAATTCTCCTTGCTATCAATAAAGTTCTTCAAGATTTTTCCCAATTGATTGTGTTAAATGTAAATGCATTCATTTGTTTATCATATTTCTGATTCTATGATATTTATGCTGTGATGGATGACAGGTCTTTGTTTCTGTAGCTGTGCAGGTACTCTCCAAGCGTGTTAAGTACGGGGAGGAGTTACGGGATTGGCCAAAGGAGAGGGAGATCAAGTGAGGATTCAAGCGGAAGTTACAGGTTGGTCTTTCATAATCTCTTTCTTATCTATCACTCATAGGAAAGATAGTGAATTTCTTTGGTTGTTGTTTCTAGGTTGACAACCAAACCTAGAGGGCTAGCATTTCTTAGAAATACTAGTTCTCCCAGAAACAAATTTGTGACCATAGTGGGAGAATGATGATGGTTTTTTTCTATTTCATGCTCTATGTTGAACTATATAAACTATAGACAGAGTCTGAAGCTAAACAAGAAGCTTTCGAACCGCTTTTGTTCTACAATTGCGTAGTAGATAAATGCTACTTCAGTCAATCTCTAGTTTAGTTTATATCTTGAGCATGTGATTTGAAAAAGAATGAAAATTCCGTTGTTGGTAGCTTAGTAACCTCTTAGGACATTTCATCATAGTTTTCTTATTATTTTTCATTAAAGTCAAGCTTAATCCATTGAAATCTGCTGCAAATTTGAGCCAAAAACACTGAGAATCGCTCCCTGGACCTTCACACTGTCTTGAACTAGAACCTGAGATGCATCTCAGTTCTCGAAAAGGAAAAGTGCTATGCATCACACTGTCTATCACTAGAACCTACGATGGATGACTGAAACTCAATTTTCCCATCTAGGAGTTGAGCGTTTTGACTAGTTTTCATTCCTGTTTGGTTGCTTGCTCAATTTGAACAATATCTCATCACTGAAGCCAACTTACATCACTTAGATCAGCCTCTATTTAGATTAGGATTGGTGAATGTTTTTGTGTGTTTGTTTTTCATTTACAATCCATTGTCAAAAGTAGTGTTGATCGATTTGTCGTTTCGATAGAAAAGTGTTGTAAAATCTTCAATTTTCGTCGAAAAAGTGAAGTGTCACAAAATCCTTCTTCATAGCTTATCGGTTAAACTATTTTGGTGCATTTGATTTGATTTGATTTCATTCAAAGTGTCGAAAATATATTTCTTCAAACTTGAAAGTGTCGTTTTGAGTCTTCCTTTCTCTCTTTGAAGAAAAATTGTCGAAATTTGTCATTTTGTGTGAAGCATTTTGAGTCATTGCTGCATTTAGTTTTCCTTCTTGAATCATTCACATTAAGGAGAGCTGAAAACAAATACATGCGTTTTTCATTTTGGTTTGTGTGCAAAAAACATGATTTAGGGAAATCGCATTAGTGTGTGTGCTTTGGTGTTTGCTTAAAAGTGCTTCTATGCTCTATCCCTTGTAGTTAGGATTTTCATTGGTCAAATAAACGAAAAGATTGCTTATCATTGTAGATGCATCTTTAGGAATTTCAGATCACATTTCACAGTGAACCATCAAAGGAAAACTTTTAAGAAAGATCAAATTTAAAATGAACCTCAATGAACTTAGCAACGCTTTGGAATCTAACGCAACACATTTAGAGGTCTAGGCTAGAGAGGTGTTCCGGCGTCATTAAACCTAGTGGCTATCATTTTCATTGAAAGTTGGGTGATTCCTCCTCTTTGATATGACAAGTGCTAGTACAGACTTGTGCTCCCCGTATTTTCACGTATATATTGGGAGACCACAATAGGCTTAAATCCTTTATCCATAGGAAACAGAGTTGGTTGCCTTATCGATCGTAATGCACTGAATACAGCATTCGGGAAGATTGACTGCCGTATGTAAAGTCCTTGGTAATTTCTCTTTAATTTATCATCAAGGTGTATATTGGAGTTTTGCGATTGGTTTGGTAAAAATTTTTGTCTAGATTCTCCAGAGTAGTCACTTTCTTTCCTTTTTGACTCTCTAAAAGGAAAGGTCCATTTGAGCACTTGTCCTTTCAGGCTCATTAAAAATCGAAGGCGACTAGAGTCATCTTTAGCTTTTTATCAACTCTTTAAAACTGAAAAACAAAAGTTGTGTCCAAGTGTCATTAAAATTAATTGACCACGAAATAATATCATTTTCCCTTAGTTGATTTTTAAGTTGATCAAGTAATCTGCAATCGTGGAAGAAAGTCAATCAAAACCCCGTCATTCATAGAGATTAGCGAGTCAACTGTCTTTGCGTCTAGAAGCGAAACCAATTCGGACAAAGCTGTCTCGTTTAACTGAGTCTAGTTCATTTGGGTTATTTGGAAAATTCATTTCACCATCTTTAGAGACTCTAGTTACTCCAATTATTTTTGGTACATCCACCTTTAAAGAGGAAGTTTCGTAGTTACCAGAGGACATTAGAATTGATCCTAGTGTAACAGTAAATACTTCTGAGCCTGAAACAACTCCATCTAGAGTGGGTCTGGAACCCATTCCAGTTCAAACTGAGGTTACATCTGAACCAAGAGTTGTTCAAGAACCTCCCTTTGACACTGTAGTTCATTTACCTGAACATCTGGACTTTGAATTTCAGTATCCAGAAGTTGTTACCCCTCCAGCATTTTTCATTGTAGAAACTACACCTTCTTCAGCTCCAAAAATATTTTACGGACCTGATGGTCAACCTCCTCCACCTGGTTTGATTTCTGTAGAAGAGATAGTAGAGGATCCCCCATCTGACACTCCGTTTCATTTTGGAACTGGGATTAACCTTTGCCCTAATACTCCTAATTTTTCTTCCTTTAATCCTACTTCATCGCAAGTTCCCGTCGAATCTTTAGGATAGCTTTTGGACAAGTTAACCATGTCTGAACAACCATCAACATCCAGGAATGTGTCATTTGATGCAGCTGCAATAGAATCTTTTGTTGCCACACCTTCAATGTTTTCTGGTACACCTGAGTCACACTTATATGGTGCATCATCCGTTCCGTTTGGTTACCGATCACTAGCTGGAACCCACTCAGGGGTTTCTTCAGCACCATGGTCAGCTCCCATTTACTCATCCGGAATCCCATCTAGTTTTTCTCACATGGAAACTCAGCAATTTGATCCTGCATATCAATATCAATTTGGGCAAACTAGTTATCAAAGACCGATATATCCGTTAAACACTGAACTACCACCATATGGAGAGCAGTATGCTTACTCACCGTTTCCTCCTTTTTCCAAGGGACAACCATATGAGATTTTCCCACGGTATTCAAGTCAAACTAGAATTAGAACTAGTGGTTGGCAGCTAGTACTGCCAGATCAACCAAGGGTTGTATATCCAACACAACCAATCCAACCTGTGTCAAATATTCCCACTACACCTATTGTTACGACTATACCGCAGTCACAAGTACAACCTATTTTATCTCAACAGGTAAAAACTATTCCTTCTTCCTCGCAACCTCAGGTTTCAAGGCAAAAGGCTCAAGTTTCTTAGGTTGTTATATAATAGCCACTTGTTTCTGGGGCTCAACAGCAACCTCAAGTTAGTGTTCCTTTATCCATAACGACTCAGGCACACACGAGTACAGTTAATCTACAACTTGGTCAATCTTCCAGTATTGGACAGCAACAGTTGGTCCAACAACCATGGCTATCACAATATCAACAACCTCAATTCCATCAATCCCAATCGTAGTTCAGACTTGGTTCATAAGCTCAAACTAGTTTTGGTCAATATCAAGCTTACCAAGGATCTGGGAAACAAGGCTTTGCGGGTTATGGACAACCACATTTCCAAACTGGTTATCAACAATCACCTTATACTAGATATGTTCAACAACCTTACCAAGGCTACCAGATGTAGATGCCCTACATTGGTATGCAAAGACCTATGGCACAAGCAATTACATCTTATCTTGGGTATCCTCAACCTGACTTGAATTGACAGTTGCTATTCGTAGCAACTCTTGAACTACCAGATTTGAACCAGCTCACTAATGATCCAATTGCATACGCCCCTTGGTGGCTAGCAATTCCACATAGATTGTCATCTGACATTCCAAAGTTCAATGGAAATCCAGGAGAAGACCCATCGAATCACGTAATGACTTTTCATTTATGGTGTTCATCCAACACCCTGAATGATGATTCGATTAGACTTCGTCTTTTCCAGAGAATGCTTACTAGTCCAACTGCAAAATGGTATATTGAATTACCTAGAGCTTCTTTTGATAACTTCACCATTCTAGACACTACCTTTCAAACCCACTTTCTGTTACCTATCAGGTACGAAACTGGAACAGAACGTCTTAGCAACTTTAAATAGACTACCTCCACTCACATATCCGATCATATTCATGAGTGGCGATGTCGTCGTCGAATGGTAAATACGTATGTTCCTGATCAACTTTTAGCTGAGTGGTTTATAAAGTCCTTATTGCCATCTATCACTGAGGATGTGGCAAAAGGAGTTGTCACAGAAGAGCAAGTCATTTCTCATGCCCAATATTTGGATCTGATTTATACACAATTAGGCATGCTCCATGATAAGATTCCTAATGCACCTAGACCAACTTTTACCGTTCCACCTCCTCCAAAATTGAGTAGGGCTTCTCATGCCGACGACGGCATGATCGGTTCCTCAAGCACAAAAATGACAAGAGGACCATCTGTTCAAGCTCTTGCTATTTCCAGTAAACATGCAAATTCATCTGAAAAGACTCTTGCCTCTGAGATTAATGGCATGTCATCTGAAAAAGGCAAAAATCCAAAGCAACCGGGAGTAAACAAGAAAGGGAAGAATAATAAGAAGAAACAGGAGAATTCCACTTCTAAAAAATCATCTGAAACCCCTACTATGGCTAGGAAACCTCGTTATCCATGTTCGATATGCAATGACAAGAATTTCGCAAGAAATTGTCCACATTGATATGAGGTCTCTAAACTTTTAAAGGCCTCAAATACCTCAGCGGTGTTGACAAATCCGTTTCTGAACCCAAAAACACATTTGGTTGCCATTGATAATGCTTCCACATCCCAAGTGCTTATGCTATCCATCACAAATAAGAAAAATGATGTTTTGGTATCGAAAAGGAATAAATATTATGGGAATCCTTCATTGTCGAATAAACAGGCTACTGATCAACCTAGTACTTCGACCACGAATTTGCCAGAAGTAGTTCCACCAATTATTCCTTAGTTATCAATTAAGCCACCAAATGGAGTTGTACACAAATCGACATTTAATCCTCATGCTTGAGAAGCTCAAAACTATAACATAGTGGAAGATCAGGCTCAATCACCTTCTACTATGTCGACACTCGAGGTTTTACAAAATTGTCCCTCCCAAAAGTAGGCTTTGTTATCAGCGATAGGTGGGATCGATCCTACGGATTCCAATCTTGTGGTCTTTAATCATATAGGATATACACCATAGTTACCAGCACGACTAGCTTTCCTTATATAGGTAAAAGCCCTCAACGAAAATGTTCATCGAACCATTATTGATGAGGGGGCATCTACTTGTATCATGTCAATGAGTTGCTGGAAAACTCTTGGTTCACCACCCTTGTCATGATCACCAACAACTCTAAAAGATTTGGATGGAAGAACGTACACTCCATACAGGATTTTAAGTAGCTTACAAGTAGAACTAGGGGGAAAAACAGTAGATATTGAAGTCGAGGTCTTTGATGGACTCCTTGATTACAATGTTTTACTGGGAAGGCCTTGGGTATATGCTATGGCTACGGTTGTGTCTACATACTTTCGAATGATTGCATTTCCCTTAAAAGGTGGAATCACAATCATTGACCAACTAGCCTTCTTTGCTAATAGCTCACAAGCTACGAGAAGAATTCCATTGATACATGGAAATTCACAATCAATTCAAAATGTTAGAGTAGGTCTCCTAAAAGATCCTTCCTTGATGGGTACTTTTACCCTACCATCACCATCTAGTCTCGCGGAAGTGGAAACAGTGGAAACCTACAACATGATCTCTTCTACATCATCTGAGTTTAAGAAGAGTTCCAACTATTTTGAGAGTGATGATCATCGTGATGCGATGCCGCCAAGCCCTATCGAATCGTTATAGCAATCAATCTATCGGGCTTGTGCGGTGAACCCAAATCCGCATTCAACAGTTGTATGGGTAGATAGGTCTTTATAATATGGCACCTCTTCTGATCCTTGGTCACGTATACATTCTACAGACGAAGGAATCATCCAATCAATGATGATAGGAGATATGCCGTGGGAAGATTATCATCATCATTCCCACCTTCAAGATGACAATGAAGATTATTCAAAAGAACTCAATCACCCTTCAATCGTTGATTCTTTATCGAATTTTGTAAATACAATCAATTCTGAGCGAAATCTGTCTAACATTGAAGAAACAATCTCCATAAATATTTTGACCAAACCCAATGTTGTATAAAATATTCACGTCGGCAAATCTTGTTCTCCATCAGAACTAGAAAATTACTGTGCTCTTTTTCACGAATTTAGCGATGTCTTTGCATGATATTATGAGGAAATTCCAGGCATTGACTCAAGCATTGTTGAACATGAGATCAAAATGTATCCCTATGTCAAACGAGTACACCAACATCTTTGACCTATTCATCCTAAGAAAGTCACTGCCATTAAAGCAGAGGTTGAAAAACTTTTGCGTGCTAGCTTCATTTTTCCCTGTACCTCTCACTGATTGGGTATCAAATATTGTTCCAGTGATGAGAAAACAAGGGATGATTAGAGTGTGCGTCAATTATAGGGATGTAAATGAAACATGTCCGAAGGAAAACTATCCTACACCCTTTATTGACCAGATCATTGATGAATATGCCGGATGTGAAATGTTTTCATTCATGGATGGATTTTCTGGCTACAATCAAATCAATATCCTCTCACAGGACCAATCAAAAATTGCATTCATATGTCCATGGGGCACATTCTTATATCGTAAATTACCTTTCAGTTTGAAGAACGCAGGGGCGACATTTCAGAGGGCAATGAATTATGCTTTCCATGACATCAAACACATATTTCAACCATATCTTGACGACCTGCTTGCTCATTCGCGAAAACGGACTGACCACCCGCAACATTTGAGAGCCATATTTTTACGTTGCCGACACTACAAAATAAGACTCAATCCACACAAATGTGTGTTTTGTGTTCTCTCTGGTTGACTGCTTGGCTTTGTAGTTTCTAAGGATGGAATTTGACTCGATCCAATAAAGGTTGAGGCAATTCTTGACATGCCTCCACCTTCAAATTTGTTACAGATCCAGAGACTTCAAGGGAAGGAAAACTTTCTAAGGAGGTTCATTCCAAATTATGCTGAGCTAGCTAAAGGTTATACACGACTATTGAAGAAAGGGGTACCCTTCCATTGGGATCAGGTTGCGCAAGATTTCTTTGATGCTCTTAAAGATTCCCTCATAAAAGCATCATTAATGGATGCCCCAAACTATCAAAAAGACTTTTACCTATATCTCGCCGCTGCAGATACAACCATCGATATGGTTTTAGTGCAAGAAGATAACAGAATTGAACATCCTGTATATTATTTAAGTCACAATCTTAATGATACAGAATGTAAATATTCATACATTGAAAAGTTAGCTTTGGTAGTCATTCAATCTGTATAGATATTTTGACATTATATTCTCCTTCACAAAACTACCATTGTATCAGAATGCAACCCTATGACATATATCTTGTTATGTCAATTGCTGGGGGGAAAATATTCTAAATGGATAGTCATTTTGCAAGAGTTTTATTTGGAATTCATCAAATCCAAGTCAAAGAAATCTCTCGTCTTTGCAGAGCTACTTTGCGACCTTCCCTCGTCCTCCAACGATTTAACATCAGAAGCATCAATCTTGGATGAGTCTATGTTTCGAATATCGTCAAGTGATCCGTGGTATGGGGATATACTGATCTATCTCCAGACCCAAGCTTTTAGGCCTAACACCTCTCACTCTAAATAGCAACGTACTCGATACCAAGCCAAAGATTATCTAATCATTGGTGATACACTTCATCGTCATGGTGTCGATACGATTTTATGAAGGTGCCTTACGCATGAGGAGGCCGAAAAAACTTTGAATGAATGCCATTTAGGTGCTTGTGGGGGGAATTTATCTGGTTACGCAACTGCACAAAAAATCTTACGGGTTGGTTACTTATGGCCAAATATATTCAAAGATTGCATACTTGCTGTAAGAAAGTGTCATGCTTGTCAGATTTTTTATCATAAAACTAGATTAGCACTTGCACCACTGTATCCAGTCGTTACTATTGACCCATTCATAAAATGGGGCATTGCTTTCATGACATGTAACCCCACCTCGGCTGGGGGGCATGGGCATATTATAGTCGTTGTCTACTACTTTACCAAATGGGCCGAGGTGATGCCTACATTGAACAACAGTGGCGAAACGGTTGCTCTCTTTTTTTTCAATCATGTGGTTTCTAGATTCGGTGTGCCACAAGCTATAGTCACAGATCATGGGTCGCATTTTTGCAATCACATGATGATCGAGTTAAATACCAAGTTAGTACTATCTCATGATATATCTACTCCATATTATCCACAGGCTAACAGACAAGTTGAGGCAATCAACAAAGTCCTTAAGCGCATGCTGCAAAGAATGATTGGAGTCCATAAGCGGAATTGGCATGTAATCTTGTACTCAACTTTGTGGGCATACCGGACCTCGGTGAGAAATGCGACTGGATTTACGACTTTCTAGTTAGTGTATGGTTTGGAAGAAGTCTTACCAATTTAATCTGAAATCTCATCCCTCAAGCTCGCAATTGACCTGCTACCCGACACTTCTGAAGAAGAAGCTCATTTCTTGGAATTAATTCATCTGGATGAAACCTGTCATGATGCCTTATTGGCTAACGTAGCACAAAAGAAACGCATCAAGGCACAATATGAAAAAAATGTTAAGCCTCGTGTCTTCTTAGAAGGTGACCTGGTTTTGCTTTACAATTAGGATTCTGACAAATTAGGAGTAGGGAAATCTGAACGATTATGGATGGGCCCTTATGTTGTTAAATGTGTGTTGACAAAAGGAGCCAACGAGTTAGTCAATTATGATGGGATTCCATTGTCACAGCCCCAGAATGGGTTATATCTTAAACGTTACTATGCTTGATTAAGTGTAGTAAAACTCACTGTACATATGCTTTCATTACATTTTTGTGTGTTTGTTTTTATTTTAGAGTTTCAATTTGGTTAGGTAATCCACTTCACATTTGCTGTAGATGTCAAACTTTTCGGAACCGTTTTTTGGGTATGCTAATGGAGCTAATCGTAGTACGCAGAACTTATCTTTTGTAGCCTGGGCCATCTTCGCTCCAAGCGACGAGTTAGTGAGTTTCAGAGGGATATGTATCAGTCGATCGACAAACAACAACGCTGAGTATAGTGTGTTGATTGAACTCTTCTCTAATGCCATTTCACATGGCATACACCGAATCATTGTTAGGCTAGATTCACAACTTGTCATTCTATAGCTTACTAGCATTTATTATGTCCGAAACCCAGCTATTCATTGCATGTTCCTAAGAGTTAGAATTTTGGAAAGACATTTTGATTTAATTCAATATCAACATATTTCCATAAATTTAGACACATTGACTGACTCTTTAGCAAAATATGTGTTAAATAGACATTTGCAACATATGTAAAGAAAGCATTTCACATCATCATTTGCATAGGATTTCATCACTTAACCACAATAAAACTCCGAAAGTCAAATAGATAGTTGTTTATAAGTTTTCACAAATATTTTGTGTCCAAGACAAAATTGGTCATCTAACCCCATAAACTCAAAATGAATGCAGAAAAAACATCCTAGACTAGTGTTGTTGATGATAGCAGGTCATTGCCTGTGCTATCATGTGCAGGAGCCTCGTCCAATGACTCGGCACACCAGTGGTATGGCATTGCAGCCTCATGGGTAACTCATCAATCCGAACATTCAGGATGCCGAGAGTTAAGCTCTCCACATGATCCTGCAACTGAGCCAAGGTCTCAGCTAAGTCCAAATCTCTAAGGACTTCCCTCCCGATAGCTCCCTCCAGTGGAGCATTTGCTTGCCGTGGGCGTGCCACAGGTCGAACTGGTCTAATATCTACATACACATATGAGTTTATTTAGTCTTGGTAACAATAAAAAAACTAAAAAAAATGGAAAACTAAAAAAGAAAAAGTGTGGTCAAATCAATTTACCGATAGCGCTCCACTACTCCACGACTGGTAATGCTAAATCTGGATCACCTTGGAAATCCATCCCTACATATGGATATTCTGCAAAAGCCATCTCCTGACAGTCGAACCACTCAAAGAAGGTAGATGAAAAAGATATCTATGATTAGCCAGCATGCCTAGCCATAAGGTCTACCCATCACTGCATCCGTGGCTCTCTCGGTCCAGGCACTCCCATAGAAATGTTCTGTGGTTGCCTGAGCAAGATTCTTTCCAAAGCAAAGGAAATCAAAATGGACCCATAACCAAAATTTTTGGTCCTTCTAGCCTTCACTTTGGACAATTGATCTTTCATAAGTGGAAGTACCACGTCACACTAGTTGAATACCTTCGGTTCCAGGCATTCCAAGGCATACTTCATGTAAGATCTGTTTGCTAATTGTAAAGCTGTACTGCCAACCAATCTAGCAAGGGTAAAGAGAATAGTCCTCAAAGGTCAATCAATAACATCTCAGATATGAATCTTTCCATCTCTGCTGGGTTGGGATCCTTCCCGACAGAACTGACGAATATAATCTCTCACCGATTCGCCTCCTCGGGTGAGTCTTGATAATGAAAGTGGGGCACGCCACCTCGATAAACCCGTCAGAAAATAAATATCCTCGGTGGTGATAGGAATAGATTTACCCATGATCTGAAACACCTGTTCAATAGGATCCCAAGCATGAATAAGATACTACAGCAAATCCATCTGTTGTCTCATGCTAGACAAGCAGAAAAACTTTAGCAAACCATAGTTCCTTAATGCATTTACTGTGCCCTGGTCATTTAAGGCAATCATGTCTTACTCTTCGTGCTCTCTTTCTTGCCATGTAACAACCATTTTGATCCAATGAATACCTAAAACACAATCAATAGGAAAATTAGGATCCAATTTGGGCAAAAATCAGTTCAAAATTTGATGAAAAACAACTGTTCAAACTTGGTGTTCTGCGCCCATCACACTTAGCCCTTGAGGAAGGTACTATGCATAGCAAGTTGCCTCTTAGCAGCCCAGTATGCATCACATTTTTTGATAGGGGAAGGGTGCAATGGTTGAAAAACGAGATTTTAAACCCTAGAGGCCCCGAAAAATGAGAAAGTAGGCCAAATCTGAAAAAGAATGGAATAGAATTGAAGAGCATAAGGATAGCTCCTACCTGGTCTTGATGGCACGGGAAATGATCCACAGAATCTCTCGCAATCGACTGGTGAAATTTGGGGGAAAAACTGCTTCAGAGCTTCAAAAATCCAATGTTAGAAATGAAATTGTGAAAATGAATTGTTAAAACTTGTTTTTTTGTTTACTTTTTCATGTACATCAAGTAAATGTTGATTTTATTCTTTTTTTCATCCATAAATATGTACTTTTAATCATTTTGATGCAGTTTTGAACAGGGTGAACAGCTAAGAACAGAATCTGATGTGCTAACAGTGAATTGAGCATCTTTGACCACCAAGAAAACTTTTCATTTTCTTTTCGAGCTTTGATTTAAAAATGAAAAGAAAACTATAGAGTCCTCTTCAAACTCTTTTTAGACTCTTTAAACAAGAAAATATAGTCAAGCGCTTATCTCTTCCAACTCATTAAAGTATTAGAAACGACATCCCTCTTGTATTATTTTATCCTATTTCGGACCTGAGGGATTATTTTACGAAAAATAACTTATGGAGTTTTCTTTTCATCTCTTTTCAAACTCCTTAAACATGAAAAGGACCGAGTTATCCTTGTCGTTAAACTCATTAAAATAATAGCGACAAGTTTGTCCATCTAGATGAGATCGAGTTTCACCATCACTAGACTCGAAGGGAGAATTATAGAACAAGCATATTTTATCCTCCTCAAGCTTGATGAAAAATAAAGAGGTATCGGTCAGCAATGACTGGGGAAAAAGGGAAAAAATCTTGAAAACTAATGGTAGCAAGTCGCTCTTGAACATGACACTTTCACTTCATCTCCATGTTTGAGTTGGGTTGGGTTATTCTGTTTGTTGGTCATCATACCATTGGTCTATCACACCATCCATTTCTTTGGGTTAACACTACCAAATCATCTCAGCGTTGTCAATATGTTCAAGAGAAGTTATCCAGTTAAGAATTCATCCAGTTAAAGTCTCATCCATTGCAATACCACAAACCTTCATTTTCATGACCGTCATTCCTGAACCTTGTGTCGTCAGTTCATTTTCATCTCCAAAAATCATTTACTCCGTTTCATTTCGTAGATGTGGGATACATCAAGGGCCTCCTACAACGACTCGCTTCTTGTCGACATCAACTCATTATCCAAGAAGTTGACTTAGAAACACCCTTTTCAGTGTTGTGAAGCTTGCATACATCAATGGCAAGTTTATCTCTTCCGATGACAGGTTGACATCAATGGACTTCAACCGAAAGATTTTGCGTGTTGTTCGACATCGAATCATCTATTCACACCACATGAAATGTACTGTTGTACCTTGAGGATCATCTTCATTATCGGTGATCCTTCTTGCATCTGTTAACAACTCACATCATTGGCTGGTAATCAGACGATGTCTCTCCATGCTCGACCTCAGAACATCTTTTCACATGGTTTGACTTGTACATTGAGTGAAGATTGAACGAGTTTGAAGACCCTGGATCTAGTGTCATCCATCTGGGCTGCGATATATTCAGGAGTACAAAAGCATCAAATGTACGAAGGATTTACACAGATGGTCATCCAATCATGGATTACAAGTCTATATCTGCAGACAACTGTCTGATCTATGTACCTATAATTTTATAAAGCTGAGCATAAGGATGCCTCCCTCAGCTAGATCATAAAAAAATCATATTATCATGATGTATTGTATTGTAATTGATGTAGGTCACCTTCCAATTCAAAACTTTCGATCCTCATGATAAAGCATTTCACCTAACATGAACATTTACGACCTCATTCTTTAGGGGGCAACTGTTATAGAAATATTTGGGCACATCAACCCCAACTCACATGTCGATGTATTAGGGTTCATCAACCCATAAAATAGTTGTTTTATGCCCTAAATGAGCTAAGTCATCTGAATGCCTCATTCCCCAAAAGTTCCATCTCAAAAATCATCTAGAAAATGCCTAAAATGAATCATTGCTGAAAGCCCTGTGTTAGGGTGCTATGCATCGCAGGTACTGCACTGTCAAAGTGCTATGCATCACAGTTTAGCCCTCTAGTAGGTGCAATGGGCGAGGTAGGACCAAATTCCAGGAGAATTTGAGAGTTGGTTGCTCATGGAAACTTCTAGAAATTTCTCCTGTGCCACTTGCCCCTCTGAGTTCGCCCAAGGATGACTAAGGGAATTAGGAAACCACCTCCAATTCCCCTTTTTCATGGAACCAATTCCTAAAAATAGAAAGGCATTCATCATCCCCATTAATGAATCAACCTCCTACAAACATCTATAAAGGGATCTCTCATCCAAGAGATTAGAAGGTTGAATTATTCTGAGTTGTAAGGAAGTCCTGCTAGTTTTAGTATTGAGGTGAGAGCATTGTGTTATTGTTGGTGTATTCCTGCTGATTCATGAGGTAAAGAAGGCTTGAAGCTAGGAGTATGGCACTGGATCAGACTTTTTATGGGTTGTAATTCTCCTTGTTATTAATAAAGTTCTTCAAGATTTTTCCCAATTGATTGTGTTAAATGTAAATGCATTCATTTGTTTATCATATTTCTGATCCTATGATATTTATGCTATGATGGATCATTATGGTTTTACAGGTCTTTTTCTGTACTGTGCAGGTACTCTCCAAGGGTGTTAAGTACGGGGAGGAGTTACGGGATCGGCCAAAGGAGAGGGAGATCAAGCGAGGATTCAAGCGGAAGTTACAGGTTGGTCTTTCATAATCTCTTTCTTATCTATCACTCATAGGAAAGATAGTGAATTGCTTTGACTGTTGTTTCTAGGTTAGCTACCAAACCTAGAGGGCTAGCATTTCTTAGAGATACTAGTTTTCCCAGAAACACAGAGGTTGGATCAAGAGACTAGGTGGATCATTACAAAATGATTTGTCCTATTTTATTGTCCCAGTCTTTGGAGGAGAGAGAAAGAGATTATACAGAGAGGCACAGTTGGCTTAAATAATCAGCAATGAAAGGAATCCCACCAATCATCCCATATATGTTGTTGACACTAATTTTTGAGCATGTATTCTCCATATTGAATAATGTTAGTTGGCCTCCACGCAGCTCAAGAAACCAGTTTGCCAGATCGTAGTGGAAGAAAACCCCCAAGTTTGGGATATGATTTTTGATGGGGCTTGCTTTAAAGAAGCTGCAAGGGCAGGTGTGGTCCTTGTGTCCCCAGCACAAGAATACATTCATTTATCTTTCAAATTAACCTTTCAGGTCACAAACAACATCGCAGAATACGAAGCTTGAATTATAGGCTTAAGCACTGCTAAAGAAATGGGTATGAAAGGCCTGAAAGTGTTTGGAGATGTAGACCTCATATTCAACTGGTAAATAAAATGTTCCAAGCTAAGCATCCAAGGCTGAAGGCATACAAAGATGAGGTATGGAGGCTCAAGTATTCTTTTAATAATTTCATCATTTCTTATATTCCAAGAATGAAGAACCAGCTTGCCGACTCCCTCGCTGTCTCTACTAGCATGTTTATTCCTCCTTTGCCTCCAAAATTAACATATGAAGTTAAGCTAAAATACAGACCTTCTCTTCCTGACAATGTCAAATATTGGAGGGTTTTTGAGGACGACGAGGAAATTAACAGGTTTTTGCAAGTCGTGGAGGAATATGCTGAAATGCACATCGACCAAGAAAATGAAACCATGCAAGAATGCAGCCAGTCAAAGCTAAAAAGTGAAATCGGCCAAAGAAACATTGTCCAGCTGCCCAGTAATCACATACCAAAAGGATTGGTGCCTCTAGAGAGGCTTTTCGGTCATAATGACATCCCCCATAATGCAGCCAAAAACAGAGAACGAGTCTACTGTCTGTAAACACAATATAGGTAGCCCAGCCTGTCCAAAAAACATAAATCTGTCCACGCATTTATCCTCAACCCAGAATTCTGACTATTGCACCCTCATGAAGTAATTCACTGACATTATTTCCTGGGAATACAATGATCTTAAAATATGATGCAGACATCATTCAGCATAAGATCCCACTGGAAAAGAACACTATCCCTTTTAAGAAAAAATTAAGACCTATCAGCCCTCTCTTACTGCCTTTAATTGAGAAAGAAATCAAGAAGCTGTTGGCTGCCAAAATCAGAGTACCCTTAAGGTATTCAAAGTGGATAGCCAACCAAGTGGTGGTAAGAAAGAAAAGTGGAGAAATTAGGCTTTGTGTCAACTTCAGAAATCTGAACAAGTGCTCTAAAAAGGATAACTGTCCCCTGCCCAAGATGGAACACTTGCTGCAAAGAGTTTCAGGGGCTAGAGTCATGTCTTTCTTAGATGGATTTTCAGGTTACAATCAGATTGTTGTACATCCTGAAGATCAGGAAAAGATTACCTTCACTAATCCTTGGGGCACTTTCATGTACTCCAAGGTGCCTTTAGGACAAACGAATGTTGGGGCTACTTTTTAGAGGGCCATGCACATAGCCTTTGTGGGAGAAAAGGACAAGTTTGTCCTTATTTATCTTGATGACATAACAGTCTTCTCTAGCAGCCACAAAGACCATTTACAGCATTTAAAGAAGGTATTCCTAAAGTGCAGACAGTTTGGAATCTCAGTGAACCCAAAGAAGTCATAGTTTGCTCTAGAAGAAGGAAAACTTCTAGGACATATTGTTTCCACTAAAGGTGTGAAGATTGATCCAAGAAGTGTTCAAGCCATTCAGAAATTGTCCATCCCGCGGTCAAAAAGGGACATTTAATCCATCCTGGGTAAGATTAACTTTGTAAGGAGGTTCATTCCGAACTTTGTATAGCTAGTTAAGAACATCACTTTCATGCTGAAGAAAGGATGAGAAATAAAATGGATAGCTGCTTCAAGAAGCTCTTTTGAAGCCATCAAGCAAGCTATCATGGAAGATCGCACTCTAATCAGCCCAGATTAAACTAAGGAGTTTTCAATCTTCTCTTTTACCTCCTATGATACACTTGCAGCAGTTTTGTTGTAGAAAAATGATGAAGGCATAAAGCACCCCGTGGCCTTTTTCAGCAAAACTATAAGGGATGCTAAACTAAGGTATGCCCTTATTGAAAAGAAAGCTTATGCTCTCATTAAATCTTTAAAATAATTCAGAATTTATATTTTGCATTCCAAAGTAGTTGCATATGTACCTTTAGCCTCAATAAAGGATATCTTAACTCAACCAAATATTAATGGAAAGAGGGCAAAATGGATTGAAAAATTCATACAAATTAACATAGAAGTGAAGCCCACTAAGCTTGACAAAGGCAAGGGCCTAGATAAACTTATGGCTGAAGAAAATTGCAGCTTGTTAGACATAAATTCCATGACGTTAAATTCAGATAAGGAGCGAACAGAGGGAGCAGCAAAAGATCGAAAGCAGAATCAGTCTTTGGCTAAAAATCTGGCCACATCTGAATGGTATTACAACATAGTTCATTTTTTGTGAAAGCTAGAAGTCCCTCCAGAGCTTAGCTCAAGTCAGGCTTGTGCCATTAAACTTAGATAAGCAAAATTCTGCATTAATAAGAATCTACTTTATTGGAAAGACCCATCAGGGATCCTCTTGAGGTGTCTAGATAAAGAACAATCTGTGCAGGTCATACACCAACTCCATTCTAAGATCTGTGGAGGGCATCACTATTGGAAAACCACAACTCACAAAATCTTAAGGGTTGGATATTATTGGCCTACACTATTCTCAGATGTGTTTTCCTTTGTAAAAACTTGTGACAAGTGCCAGAGGTTTGCAGGAAGACAACAGCTAAAATCCATGCCTTTAAAGCCAATACATGTAAATGGTCCTTTCCAGCAGTGGGGCTTAGAATTTATAGGTGAGATCAACCCACATTTTAGTGGCCAACACAAATGGACCTTAGTAGCCACTGATTATTTCACCAAGTGGATTGAGGCTATACCAACTAGGAATGCAAATCATCAAGTTGTCATAAAGTTCTTAAATGAGAATATTTTCGCTAGATTTGGTTGCCCAACAAAACTAGTCACTGATTACGCAGTAGCTTTCAAAGCAAAATAATTGGTATACATGATTGAATCCACGGGTATTCATGTGGTGCATTCTACCTCATATTATCCTCAATGGAAGGGCCTAGCAGAATCATCTAACAAAATTCTGATAAGGTCATCAAAATGCTGTTAGAGGACATCAAAAGGAGATGGAATTCCAAGCTGAAATTTGCACTATGGGCTGACAGAGTTACCATCAAAAAATCCATAGGGAATTCTCCATTCAAACTGGTTTATGGCACTGATGCTATTTTCCCTATCCAGCTAATTCTCCCTGTGGCTAAATTCTTGCAAGAAGAACAAGAGGAAGAGAATGACATGGTAAGAAGAATGAATAATCTGGTTGAACTATAGCAAATCAGAGAGCAGTTGATTGAGAAGTCAAAGGCTTATCAGAAGAAAATCAAAGAAACCTTTGACAGGAAAGCAAAAGTGGACAATTTCCAAGTTGGTGATTGGGTTCTTAAATGGGATGCATTTAAGGAAAAGAGAGGAAATCATGGAAAGTTTGACTCCTTATGGACAAGTCCTTTTGTCACCGCTCAAGTTCAGCATAACAATACATTCATTCTACACAGTTTGGAAGGAGGAGATACCTTTGGTAGCCCAGTAAATGGGCAGTTCTTAAAACTTTATTTCATTTAAGGCCTTAAAGCCTTAGTATTGTAAATATGTTTTTCTTTCAGTTTTTATTTTTCATACTAAAAAGACTCCATGCCCAATGGAACACTAGAAGGAAGATTTTAATTTTGGTTTTACAGGAAAGGCATTGATCTGTGATTCTTGAAACCTCACAGGAAGGATTTCATCCCCAAAAAGAGCCAGTGTTAGCCTTGGAGGAAAATGGCCCAAAAATGGATCTAAAATTGCCCCAAAGTCTTCAAGTGTGCTTGAAAATCATGCCAAACGATTCAAGTATGCCCCAAGATTCTTCAAAATCCTCTTAAGGATCATTAAAAAATTAAAAAAGTCGAAGGAGGAAGAACCCTTGGATGGGTAGAAATACACTATCGAGATGATAAAACAACTTAAAACAGTCAAAAAACCCACATGTGCAGGCTTGAACAGTGGTTGCATAGCAACCGTTAAATTTGGCTGATCAACGATCTAGATCTAAATGGCTAATCGCATCAGCAGGTCACATCGGCGAAAGTATCGGTGGAGTATCGACGTGGGCCCAAGGGAAATGGCTATGGCGATCGGTGATCGCTATTGAAGATAGTATGGAGCGTTGTTTAAATGACCCCGGGGAGTATCGATATGCAATTGCGATCAGATCGCATTACAATATTACGTCAGCGCTGACCCAAGGGGCGGGGCCTTTACATATTCCTATATGTGATGTGATAAGGCCGGACATGACGACATTATGAACAATATTCTATAATATTTGAGGTCTGCACCCAAGCATTTTTCAATGTTTTTATTGTATTTTCGTTATTTTAACAAAATACAAAGGAAGCCTAGCAGCGCCAATAACGATGAAGCCCTGACTCAAAAGGGTCTGGGAGGTGGAATATAGGGAATTTGAAGTCCGCCCAAAAATATTTGAATGTATTTCCCATGCTTTTCGGCTATTTCAAAATACAAAGGGAACAAAGGGACCATGCCACATGCGACTTGTGACAACGACCCAAAGGGCAGACCCGATAGATATATATGCCATGTTTGAAGACTTTTCAAGTCCACCAAGGCCAATTTTTCCTATTTCTTCAGTATTTTTCATGTATTTCCAAAATACACAGAGAAGACGGGAATTCATAGTATTTCACCATTTTTCTGCATTAAACAAAGACCAGTCACTGTCTGCATTTTAGAGGGGTTTCAAAGGCCCCAAGACCTATGTCACTATATAACAGCACTGAGGGGATAGTTGCTGGAAAATAACTACTAGGAGACAGAGGCCGAGCAATAATCATGGATCCACATCACACCACACAGCCAAATCAAACAAGTTCAGGGAGCTCCAACAGTGCAACAACCACATCAACAATCTTACCAGTGCAACAACCATTCTAACAAACATTATGGGGCATCTCTAGCGTGAGAAAGCTCCTAGACAGCACAACAACTGCCCAAAATATCTGAATGTAGTTATCCCTCTATTAGAAGAGGAAAATTGTTGAGCCATGCTTACCTAGAAGGCATCGAATCAGTTAACAGTACATATAAGCCAAATTAAGATCCCTGAAGCCTCAAAAGGCTCAGGATCATTGTAAACGGGTTATAAATAGCTGTTAGTAAGATGTAATAGAGGTTCAACTTTTGGAGATTATTCCTCCTCTGTTTATTCAAGCTTCTCATCTTCATTCTAAGAAATATAAGCTTATTTTGCCATTAGATGTTCAATGCCCATTCCCTTTATGTTGTTCTATGTTTGCACTTGAACAGTTTGTTCAGGTTTTCTGTGTGTGTAAGTCCAGATAATTGTCATCTTATCTTTGCTTTGATATATTAGATTAGCAAGCTTCTTTGCTGCATGTAGCTAGCCATTTATATGTGTTATTATATATGCATCTACCAATATAGTCAGTAAGTTCATTTTTTGCCTATAGCTATCCATTCATATATGTTCATGTATGCAATCTACTGGTACTGTTAGTATTCTCCATCTATCCATTAAATCTACAAACTATTGAGCATTTGTGGTCTAAAGCCTTGTGTTGTTGAGGGTGTTCATGCATGTCTTGAGTGAGAATAGAGCTGAAATGGTTATCCAACTTGATCCAAACCATCATTTATTCCAATAGTTCAGAGAACAATATTGAAGATTACATGTTACCAGGCATCTTCGATCTATAACCTAGGAGAGTTTCCTGAGTGATAACAAGTACAACAGAACATAGATTTTAATCCTCAATACAGAAGGCAACCTTTGCAGATTTTGAAAAAGGAAAGAAAGGACCAAGATCAAGTTCAGGCATCAATCTACTTAGAGGCAGATCCTGGTGAAGTATCACAAGAATATTCTAAAGATCATGATGATCATATTTCCACATTGTATGCAGGGGGCGAAGATGAAATAGGTGTTGAAGAGGAATATACTGAAATAGGTGTCACTTTTGATGAAAATGAAACTAATGAGTATCAGAACCAATCTACTGATTTTATACAGGCAGAATTGCACAAGAAGTATGACTTGAGATCAAGAAAAAGATCTAGAGTTCAAGAAAAAGAAGGTGAGAAGCAGGTTTCTGCTCCCTTACAAAAGGCAAATCCACAAGAGGCATAGTCTGCAAAACAGTTGAATAAAGAAAAGCAGCAACAGAGTGTAAATAACAATACTCTGATGCATCAACGTGAGTCTTCCCAAGATAAAACTGATAAAATTCCTTTAGAAAGAATTGTTTCCATTCCAAAAGAAATTCCAATTATGAGGAGAAGTGAAGAAGAAACAGAAAGGAATGCAAGAGAGCTCCATGCATTTAGTCTCACTAAAGAACTGGAGAAAATAAAAATTCAAGTACCTCTCATAGAGTTGGCCAAGACAGCAGCTTACAAAAAGGAAATTGTTGAGTTTATCAACCTGTATCAAAATGTAAATGTGAATGATACTGTGAATCTACAAGAAGATAAACATGTAGTTGTTTTTGGCCCACATGTCAAGGAGGTAGATTCTTTAACCCCCCCTTTCTACATTTCTTTATTGATTCATGACTTCACCTTGCATAACTGTATGCTCGACTTTGGAGTTTCACATAACCTCATGCCACTGTCAGTAATGAAACAACTGAACTTACAAATCACTAAGCCCTACAGAGACCTATATTCCTTCGATTCAAATAAGGTCAAGTGTCTTCTTGTCATTAAGGATATGGTGGTGTCATTAGCACATATCCCAGCTAGAAGCTTAGTAATGGATGTAGTAGTAGCAGATATCCCTACTAGGTTTGGAATGTTGCTATCTAGATCATGGGGGGCTAAATTGGGGGGAGTTCTAAAATTGGACTTTACTTATGCTATTATACCGGTTTTTGGTGGCGAAGAGAGAAGTCTGTATAGAGAAACAAGGTTTTTTAAGACAATTACAAGGAATGGAGCAAGTAATTCACCTATGTACAACCAAGAAAAAGATGATTTCTCTTGTTTTATGCTGCATGATAATGTAGAACTTGCTGAAGATAATCAGAGGCAACTCACTTCATCATGTGCAAATACAAAGCTACAAACAGAAGGTGTATGGAAGTGCTTATTTGATGGTGCCTACTCTAAGGAGGGCGCAGGTGCCAGTTTCCTATTGATTACACCTAGAGGTAACATAATGCCATTTTATTTTAAATTAGAATTTGAAGCAACTAACAATTTGGCAGAGTAGGAATCCTTAGTCATTGCTCTTTAGACAGCAAAATAAATGAGGGTTCAGTCCATCTCTATTTTTGGAGATTCAGAATTGATTATAAAGCAAATCGAAAACCACTTTCAAACAAAACACCCTAGACTCAGGGCATATAGAAATCATGTTTGGGATTTAGCTGAAAATTTCTTTGATGCTTTTAATATACAGTTCGTTCCAAGAGATGGGAACAGGTTAGCAGACTCCTTGGCTATTGCAACCATCACTTTCAAACCTCCTATAAATCCAAGACTAAGATATGAGGTCAAAATGAAGTACAGACCGTCTGTTCCAGATAACATAAGGCACTAGCAGGTTTTTGAGGAAGACCAGCAAATCAGGGAGTTCTTGATAATGATTAAAGACTTTCAAGGCATCGAGATTGATCAAGATGGGGATGAAGAAACAAAAAATGCAGAAGTAAGTGATTATAAAAAGTCCATATCTAATCAAAAGATCATCGAATTGAAGGATAATGTTTTTCTAAGAGGACTTGTCCCTCTTGAAAGACTTTGTAGTTCAATGATGTCGCTGTTGGTTTAGAAAAAGTTTCTCAGGATGAATAGGTCCAAGATTGCAATATTGGGACCTAGAAGGAGCCCAAGATAGTCAAATTGTTTAAGGGAGTTCCATTTAATTATAAGGAAAGGTATATTGAGCTTTTTAAGAAGTACACTGATGTTTTTGCTTGGTCATATGAGGATCTTAGGACGTATGATGTGAACATAATTCAGCACAAGATTCCCTTGAAAGAAGGGATTAAACCATTTAAGCAAAAACTCAGGCAGATAAATCCTTTTCTTTTGCCATTAATTGAGAAAGAAGTTAAGAAGCTTTTTGATGCCAAGATAATAGTTCCACTCTGTTACTCTGATTGGGTGGCCAATTTAGTACTAGTAAGGAAGAAAAATTGTGAAATAAGGTTATGTGTGGATTTTAGGAATTTGAATGGAAACTCCTTAAAGGATAACTATTCATTACCTAAAATGGATCATGTGTTGCAAAAGGTAACTGGATCATTTAGAATGTCAATGGTTGATGGTTTCTCCAAGTATAATCAGGTGGTTGTTGATAACGAGGATCAAAAGAAGACTGCATTTACAAACCCTTGGGGGACCTTCATGTATGCTCAGATGCCCTTTGGGTTGATGAATGCAGGTGCAATGTTCTAGAGAGATATGTACATTACATTTGTGGGTGATAAGTTTGTGGTGAGATACTTGGATGATATCACTATTTTCTCCAATTCAGATGAGGAGAATTTGGAACATCTAAAATAGACTTTTGAGAAGTGCAGGAAATATGGCCTATCTTTGAATCCCAAGAAATTTGTTTTTGCTCTAGAAGAAGGCCAGATGTTGTGACACATTGTTCCAAGAGATGGGGTAAAAAAATATCTAGCAAGGGTACAAGCCATACAAAAAATACCTCTGCCCAGAAGTAAGAAAGATATTCAAAATTTTTTGGGAAAAATAAATTTTCTAAGGAGATTCGTGTCTAATTACGCTGATATTGTGAAAGATATTACTAATATGCTGAAAAGGGAGAATGAAGTAAATTGGACTAAAGAGGCTAAGGAGTCATTTTCTAGAATCAAAGAAGAATTACAAGGAGCTCCAGTTTGGATTAGTCCTGATTATCAAAAGCCCTTTCAAATATTTGCATTTGCATCACCTAGTTCAATAGCTATTGTTTTGCTACAAAAAAATGATGAAAGTAAAGAGCAGTGAGTTGCTTTCTTTAGTAAGGTACTCAGGGATGCTGAACTCAAATACAATATTCTTGAAAATCAGGTGTACACCTTGGTGAAGGCCCTAAAAGCCTTCAGGACTTATGTTTTACAGTCACAGATTATTGCTTATGTGCCAAATGTTGTAGTGAAGGATGTCCTAGTCCAGAGTGATGTGGAGGGTAAAAGAGGAAAATGGATAGATAAGATCCAAGAATATGACCTAGACATAAAGCCAACCAAACTAGTGAAAGGACAGGGGTTGGCGAAGATGTTGGCTGAGTCAAACTTTCAGGCTTTGGGAATCAATTTATTGACACCTGTGAATGTAGAGACAAATAAAGAGAATGAATATAAATCAAAACAAGGTATGAGGATCCAATATAATTTTTTAGGCTCAGATTGGTATAAGAACATAGTTCACTATTTATGTTTTCTTTCTTGCCCTTAGTCATTTGATAGAGCAAGATATAGAGCATTAAAACTCAAGGCACAACCATATGTGATTGTAGAGGGTAGATTGTACTTCAAAGATCCTGCTAGAAATTTGTTTTTATGTTTGACAAAAGATGAGTCAACACAAATAATTAAGGGTTATCATGAAATATCGTGTGGTGGCCATTACAGTTGGAAGGTCACTGCATAAAAAATTCTCCAAGCACGCTTTTATTGGCCTACCATATTTAAGGATATATATAGGTTTGTCAGAGGCTGTCAAAAGTGTCAGTTTTTCGCTGAGAAGAAGAAGTTGGCCGCTTTGCCATTGATTCCAGTGTTCATAGAAGAACCATTCAGACAATGGGAGCTAGACTTAATTGGAGAGATTAATCCACCTTCGAGTGGACAATATAAATGGATTCTTACAACAACTGATTATTTCACCAAGTGGGTAGAAGCTATACCTACTAAAGAGGAAAATGACCAAGTGGTGATGAAGTTTTTAGAAGAAAAAAAATTTCAGCAGATCTGGGTGCCCTGTTAAAGTCATAACTAATAATGCTCAAGTGTTCAGTTCAGTCAAGTTTGTTGCTTTTTGTTAGAAATATAATGTTATTCTATCTCATTCAACAACTTATCACCCTCAAGGGAATGGATTGGCTGAATCCACCAACAAAACGTTGGTGAAAATTCTAAAAAAAACCATTGCAGAGAATCATAAGGACTTGGATTCAAAATTGAAGTTTTCTCTTTGGGCCGTCCAAGTGACTACAAGAAGGTCTACAGGCAAATCACCTTTTGAGCTAGTATATGGAACACAAGATTTGTTTCCTAGTCAGCTTGTGAAGCCTATGATTTCAATGATTCAGGAGGCAAAAGAAGAACCCAATGCTTTAGTGAGAAGGATGCATAAGGTAATGGGGTTGAATGAAAGCAGAGACAAGGTAACAGATAATTTGATTATATATCAATAAAAAATGAAGGGCATTTTTAACAGAAAAGCCAAAGAAATTGATTTTAAAGCTGGAGACCTGGTGTTAAGGTGGGATACCAGGAGACAAGAGAAAGGAAAACATGGGAAGTTTGACCCTCTCTGGTATGGACCATTCAGGATTACGGAGTTAAGGGAAAATAATACATTTCTCCTGGAGAACCTTGATGGTGAAACTTAATAACTGCCTATCAATGGGCAGTACCTCAAACATTATTTCTAGTTCTGAGTCACATACACCTTGTCATTGTAAATACTGGAGTGAATTCATTGTACATTTCCCATAGAATTGAATTTGGCGAAACAATACATGACTCCATGCCTGATGTGAAGGCATTGATCTATGGTTCATAATGCTTCTGTGGCAAAAGCACTATCCCTACGTGGAGCCAAGAGTTGTAGCTTACACTATCATTTAAATTTTCAATATTATTCAAAAGCCAGAAAATAAAATATCATGTCTAAGTTATGAAAAAGGCAAAAGAAATCTTAAAATTTTGAAATATTATTTTTAATTGCACTAACAGCGGCATTGAAGGAATTAAGAAGGTGGGCTCGACCCATCTACTAAATCCTGAGCATTTTCGCAAAGCACGATCAAGTGTCGGTGAAGAGGACATGTAAAGTGCTTTGCGGGGGAGAAACTAGCGTGGGTTATAATCTATGGCTCAACCCCGCTTTTGACCCTGATGTTAGTGCAGTTGATGAAGATCGACAACCTATGATCACTGCGGGGGTTCAGACTTTATCCATATCTCGTAGACTCCCTACCCCTACAGTGGGCCACCCCTCATTGTTTCACTCCACCTCACGTCCATCGTGTCATCCTCCACTCCCATTCATTTTTTTCCATCTCACCCATCGTACCCCATCACCTCATCCCTGTCACTCCATTAATTCATTACACATTCCATTTTTCCCCTGTTTTGGTTTCCATTTATAGAAAAAGAAATAAAGCCCTGTTGTATTAGTCACTTGTTTTTGGTATGAGAAGCTCTAGTGTATAAAATCTCACCTCCAGTTCAACATTCCAAGTTAGCAATTGTCATACTCAAACACCATTGCCAAACAGGTAAGTTCCTCTTCTGTTGTCCATACCCCACTAATGGACGTCAAACATGATATTTTTGATACTTTCTACATGATTAAGCATCTCCCTTTGTATCAAGAAGTTATTATGAATCACAAGAAATCCCTTATATTTCTGGCAATGGTTAGGTCAGGTGTCTTAGCAACTTTTGTCCCAAAAAACCACTTGTTTTGAAAACTCATTCAGTTGTTAGCCTCATCTTTGTACCCTAAGCATTGTTTTGTGATGAATGAGTTAGGGGAAAGTGTCTTCCAGGTAACCTCTCAGTTAATTCACCACGATTTTAATTATCTATCTCTGGGAATTATGTCACTTTTATTGAAGAGTCTTTGGTCTTGTATTATGACAACCTTCCGTTCCAAGAGTTCTCTTATGTTGTATCCTTCTTAGCTCCTAAATCTGGACAGTTCTCTCGAGATGAAATGTTGTTTTCTTTAGATATATTTACAATAGATATAAGACCAATTTTGAAGGTGATTTCTAAGATTCTGGGGAAAGAAGACTCCAGACAAGTTAATAAAGCAGTTTTGGGATTTTTCACTATGACGATGAAACCAGGAGTGATATTAGATATTCCAACATTTTGCATGGACACCATTAATACTCAATTCATGACGCTGTCACTTACTGGTTCATTCAAATTTCCTTCAGCTGTCACTTATTTGTTTTTGTACCAGAACGTTGAGCATTTTACAAGTTTAGGGTTAAATATTGTAGACATAAATAAAAATAAATAGTCAATGTTGTTCTAGACAGACCTAGTAAGGGGCGATCTAGAAGATGGTGACCTGTTTGAATTTACTTCTTCATTTCTTCCAGTGGCCTACAAGATTTTGAATGGGACCTTTCCACCAACATTTCTTCCCAAATCTCAAGAATTTCTTCAATTGGGCAAGGATGTAAGATGTGGAGACTGGTTTGTATTTGAAGAGCATGCGGAGATCAGGCTTTATGTAGCCTCAGTCAAACCATATAGGTTGCCAAAATTTCTGCCAATGAGACTCTTTGCTCTTGCGTTTATCATAAAAAGCCTAAATGTGGATCAGGTTCATTTTGTCCCCATGAAAATGGGTTATCTCTTTAAATTTCCCAGAATAGTGAAACCCTTTATTGTGAACACTAGATAGGCTACTCAAGAGGTTGAGAAATTATGAGGTGATATGTGTCTTTTACAGGTTGTTGAGTGGGCATATGATCCTCATCAGATCATTTCTAAAAGAAGGATAGAAAATGGATATTAAACATTTGTGCATCAAAATAGGCCAGAAATTGAGAAAATGGCAAATGGAGGACCACAGAACACCAAAGGAGCAGACATTGAAACCTCTAGTATTTCAAAAAAAGGTTCAAAAAGGGCCAGAGAGGAAGTTATTTATCCTTATGAAGATGAGTCATAAACAACAAAGAGAGCCAAACTATTGGATGCAATGTACTCAACACAACCTGGTTTAATAATCCAATTAGGAGAAACAGAGGGTGCACCAACTTCTCCATCCTCCAGTGAACCTATTCATGATCAAGTTCCTCTGATTCAAAACATGTTTTCAAAAATACCTGAGAAAAACTAGAAAATAAAGTTAAACATGGAGGCTCAGGTTGAGTCTCAAATTATTTCTGAGCAAACCAGGTTACTGTCTACTATGAACTTAGAAAAGGGTCAGCTTAAAATTGCATTCTCTCATCCCACAAAGATGTCAGTTCGGTCCACTAGTAACTTTAAAACTGTCAATTTGATAGTTGATACTTAGAAACTTCCTGTGCTTGACAAAATCAATTTGCACATACAGACTGGACAATTGATTGTAAATTATTTACATAAGACAAATGCAACTGCTATTAAAGCATAGAAAATATTACATAAAGTGATCAAGCACTTAAAGTTGGAGAAAGCCAATTCTAGAGCTCTAAATGCCCAGGTGGATGAATTAGAGAAGATCATTATAAAGATAGGATTCAATCATGATGATCAACCCGCAATACAAAAATTGTTGCAATCTGATAATTCATAGATTAGAATCTTAAAAAAGAAGTTAAATCTTCCTACAAGTGAGCATCTTATTGTTGCAGGGATAGATGAAGTTGAGAATGAAAAGGAGAAGCTTCTACAGGATGTATTGCAAAAAACTGAAGAGGTTTCTTTGCTTAAAGAATCATTGGCCAAGTTGTAGAAACAAGTAGATACTCATGTCTGCATAGTAGTGATGCCAGCCAATATAGATGATCTAGCTGTTGGAAATAATACTGAGAGGGGGGGTGAATCAGTATTATCTAGTTCTTTTAATAAATCTTCCTTATTTACACTTTGAATTATTTTTGCACGTCAATACCATAAAATAATGAGCATGAACAAGGAAAACAGATAGTCACACCAAAGAACACCAGATGTAAGGTGGAAACCCAATGTGGGTGAAAACCACCTGCTGCAATATGTCTCTATTTTCTTTCAAATTAGAAACTTCTTTTACAAAGGTTTTGTACTGGTGCAGTCCTTTACCAGTACGCAGGTTGCAACCTGTAGAGAGCTACAACTCTCTCTTGTTTTCCAGTCTCTCCTGGAAGGGAACTACAACCCCCTACTTCTTTTATTTCAAGGACCACTTTTCATAAATTTTCAAACTGGATCCATAAACATCAAAAGATCATCAATTACAAGTAAATCACTCAGTCAATTACAGTAACCAGATCAACAGTAATAGTAAGCTAAACCCAGAACACCTTATCAACAGAAAAAATTCAGCCAACAAAGG